>OY811977.1:8397644-8422644 GCA_963681505.1 Eunapius fragilis | reverse complement strand
AACATTCTAAAAATTAGTCGGAAGGCCCCTAATTGTATGGAAAAGCATATTTTTGGATAGTTTACTATCGCCTAGACATATGGCGTTGTTGTCTGCCTTATATCTATCGTGGACACTAACCTGTATACTTTCAAAGTGAATCGGTTCTATGTTTTTCGGTTACGAAGCGCAGCGGAGGACACTTTTTTTCTAGGCAATTAAGAGCTGTTTTGGATACGCTTTAAAACGTCATTTGGTACTATCAGGGGGCCACAATGGATACCGTGTTGGCAGTTAGCTTAGTTCTTGTGCAAAACTCACCGACAGTTTTTACCTCGTTCGAGGACTTACATAGTTTTTTAATGTCTGGGTACGAGTAATCAATACCCGGACGGGAACGGAAAAGAAGGTATTGCATTTGGCTCACGTAATGTATGATTGTGGCAACTTATTACGAAATTATTAACTAAATTATTGATTACTCGTTCACACTAAACTTCTTTGGATCTCGACTCCGGACCCAAATATTGGTCGTGCACAGGCCCAAACACTTAGCATTTGGTCATACGTAAGCATTATTTGACGCCATATGGGTCTCAGTTACACATCTATCGTGGACACTAACCTGTATGCTTTCAAAGTGACTCGGTCGAGTCGGTTCTATGTTTTTTCGGTTACGAAGCGTAGCGGAGGACACTTTTTCCCTAGGCAATTAAGAGCTGTTTTGGATACGCTTTAAAACGTCATTTGGTACTATCAGGAGGCCACAATGGATACCGTGTTGGCAGTTAGCTTAGTTCTTGTGCAAAACTCACCGACAGTTTTTACCTCGTTCGAGGACTTATAATTACATGAGATCATTGTAGTTTATTATTGTCTGGGTTGTTTCGACGCTAGCATAATAGGTTACTGCAGGAATTGATTCAAACGCTACCTATCTGACCCAGTTGAGCATGTCTATACTGTTTTTAAACTCAGAATCCTTGTCAGAAAAATGTGTCCCTTTTCCGGAGCGATCTTACCCGCTCGACTCTAAACAAACGTAGGTCCTCAGAGGAAGTAGTTGCAAGACTGCCAGTAGCTTCAAACATCGTCTAAGGAGTTGAACTACATAGTACACCGGTATTTGTGGCAATTGGTACCGTTCCGACTAATTTTCCAAAAATTGACTTCGACAAAATAGGCCAAAAAAGTATTCGATTCTCATGGACGCGGTGTTAAAAGAAAAAAAAAACAAATGGCGTAATGCCTAAATCCAATGTAAACAACTGCACTCAGCTCGTACGCATTTTTGCTCTCAGCTCCTGCGCGTTTTTGCTCTCGGACCATACGCAATTTTGCTCTCAGACCGTACGCAAATTTGCTCTCGGACCGTACGCAATTTTGCTCTTGGACCGTACGCAATTTTGCTCTCGGACCATACGCAATTTTGCTCTCAGACCGTACGCAATTTTGCTCTCGGACCGTACGCAATTTTGCTCTCGGACCGTACGCAATTTTGCGCTCGGACCGTTGCTCGTACTCATTTTTGCTCTCAAACCGCTGCTCGTACCCGCGACCTACCGGGCCACCGTAAAATGCTGTGGCGCAGTGCTGACGGCGATTCAGTTCATCCTTTGGTACACATAGTGCATTTCCAGTCATAATTTGGATCTCTAAATACTGCATCAGGAATATGTTCCAGGACTTGTGATACTACTCCTTGCATATAATACACTGGGACATATGTGTGTCAGCTTCAGCTGGCATAGTGATACAACATGTGCAGAATATATATATGGACTCTGATTTGGGCTTCCCAGCCTGGCTTATTGGCTTCAATGGAAATGGTACAATCTGTTCTTTAGACAAGCATTCAAGAAAATGTGACCGTCGCTTAGTCTGTTCATACTTACGACTACATATCGAGAAATGATCGGTCAACGGGAGCTCTTCATTAATTCGCGGTTTGCGTAATCACGACATATTTCCGTAATCGTTCCATACACAGTATGGGCAAAGCATACCAAATGTTTTTTACAACTTAGATCATGACAGAATGTTATTTGGCAAGATTCACTATATTTTTCCCGAATAAGCCCTCGGTTCCATTGAATTGTAGGGGCCTTTTTTTCAAATGTTCATGAAGTCAAAGGGGTGAGTTCCTCATCACAAAATTCCACAATCTATAACGTCAAAACCTTAAAGCTGTACCGTTAGCTCATGACAGAAAAGTATAACTGATACACAAAAGCAACCATTCTCCGTAATTAAACTTAGGCCTTCGTATTGGAAAATTCGGTTCAATACTTCACAGAAGTATTCCTTCTTGGATTTCATCGTGTCGCCGTCTCGTGCCCACAAAAGTTGAAATACGGACGTAGTTTTATACCTCTGGCGGGGGGGGCTTACGCTCCAGATTACGAGATTACGAGGTGTGTGTGTGTGTGTGTGTGTGTGTGTGTGTGTGTGTGTGTGTGCGTGCGTGTGTGCGTGCGTGTGTGCGTGCGTTTGTGTGCGTGTGTGTGTGTGTGTGTGTGTGTGTGCGTGTGTGTGGGGGGGAATTGTGAAGCACAAAGACTTCCCTCCCTGTAAAGTGGCAGACAGACAAAAACCTCCCGGCCGTTAACAGTCTTCTGATAATGGCGAAGCGCTGGCTATCCTAGTTTTAATACAGCGCTCGACATGGCGATTTCAATTAAAAACAAGTAAAGAAAAACATGCATTCTATAACGAGAAAGTTGGTGGGATATAGGAATCGGAAGCAATGGTGGTGATAAAAGGAAGGGAACAAGGTTTTGAGAAAAGGGTAATGATACAAAAATCCTATATTTAGCACTTCTTTTGGTTCTGTTACATTTACACGTACTAAATATAGGATTTTTGTCTCATTACCCTTTTCTCAAAACCTTGTTCCCTTCCTTTTAACACCACCATTGCCTCCAATTCCTATATCCCACCAACTTTTTCGTTAGAGAATGTTTTTCTTGTTTCCTCTATTTATTAATTGTCATTTTAAATCGATTATTAATACTGGCAAGTACCCCACCCCCTCCGCTTCAATTACCGTCACGAGCAGACGCCCGCTTTTGTTTGGGATCACTGTAAGGAACGCGGGAGAATTCTAACTCGTGGTCTGCTTTCATCTTTGTTTGCACAATTCTAAATATACGTAAATGTCGCCATGGGAACGCTTCTATTTAACACTACGCATTACGTAATGATTACGTATGTCAGTTTTATGTTACATCTGGTACTTGAGGATGTCCTTCCAGGAGATTCTAAAGCGATTGGTATAAGCATTTAATATTAATCCCTAAAGGCAAATTTTACAATTGATAGTAGCCATAATTCCATCACAAAGACGCTGGATATCTTAACCCCCAGGACACCTCTCATTTCCATTCCCCCCCCCCCCCCCCCGTGCACTTATTTACTGGAACAGCCCATTGCGATAAAACTTAAACCTTGTAGGTGTCAACGCAGACAATGTGCCATTACTAGATATCAAATCTAGTTTTGTGTCTCATTACTGCAGAAATTCATTTCACAGCCTATTTCGCAGCAGCAAATGCACTCCTGACTGCTGCGAAATAGGCTGTGAAATGAATTTCTGCAGTAATGAGACACAAAACTAGATTTGATATCTAGTAAGAGTACTTTGTGTAAAATGGAATATATAACTCGTATCTCAGGATAATTGAATCCAGCAAGGCTAATAAATCGATGGAAATGTATTTCTTATTTTGTTCATAGCACAGCTTGGAAGCAGTACTCGAACATGTCATCCATCATCGGCCATCCCCAGCGCCAACCAGCTGTCTGTATGCCATAAATAGGTATTTCCTAATCTAAATAGAACCTGTGAGATGTAAGGATTGTTATTACCTTCCTTAAACTGCTTATAGACCCATATATTCAGGCACACTGGGTCAAACCCTTCATGCTCAGTTATGCATGCCATCTCCCTGGCACTTTCTCCTTAATTTTTGCTTGCATGAGAGTCGCATCGCTTGGGAACTGAAACAAGCTAATCGCTATGAGTGTTTGAACAACCACCAGCTACGCACCTACGCTCCGAATCAACTTCGAAACAGCCCTCATCAAAGTGATTGATGCACCTACGCGTCGAATCAACAGGCTTCGAAACAGCCCTCATCGAAGTAATTGATCGGTCGACTCATAGATTGAAGACCTCACAATACCATATATATATATACTGCATCCGTTCCTTTTCTGACGTCATGCTTAACCACGCCTGATTTTAACCGCAGCCGGAGGAATGCAATTAAGGTGCAATTAAAGCAAAGAAACTATTTCGATTTCTGCAAAAACGCGCAAAGCAAAATTATGAAAATTATATCCTTAATAATACTAAAGCCAAAGCTTCAAATTGATGCATTTTTAAAAACTTTTTTTCCCCGTGGCAGCCTCCCTTTAATAACCTGCACGTAGGTACTATAATCAATCTTGTGCTTCGATCGTTGTAGGTTTGACGCTTTCGGCTGGTGGAACCGGTCCGACATGTCAGGCGGCCGCCGGACCAATATTCTTTACCCATTGTGAAATTAATTAACAATATGAATTGTATATATGCTGAACGCGAGCGGTATCAAGAAGACCCAGGAAACGGTCCGCCAAAAGGCAACTTTATTGGGAGAGTCCCGAATTTGCTCGCTTGGCGAAGAGAGTGCGGTACGGGAAGGCTAAGCGTACCCTGCAAAAGCAAGCGAGGGCATCGAAAGAGTATTACCGATGAAGGTATATGTAAACGTAGCTACCTACTCTTACTAAGCTTAGTTTACAATATGACAGTGGTGGCTGAACATTACAGATCAATTACGCATCATCAACAATTACGCATCAGAATAATGTACATGACTGAACGAAAAATTGAATGAAACAAGTAAATAAAAAAACCTTCTCTATGAGAAAGTTGGTGGGATATAGGATTTGAAGGCAATGGTGGTGTAAAAAGCAAGGAAACAAGGGTCTGTAATAGTAAGGAAAAATGTAATAGTCCTATATTTAGCACACGAACATAGTATATGCTACAAACGGGCTAACTATGACATTTTCCCTTACTATTACAGACCCTTGTTTCCTTGCTTTTTACACCACCATTGCCTTCAAATCCTATATCCCACCAACTTTCTCATTGAGAAGTTTTTTTAAATTTACTTGTATACAAAATAAATCTGGCGCAAATTGACATTCTTGCTACCCGGGTCTATAGTGCCAAGAACAAATACAACACCAAATCTACCAGAAAAAATTTAGGAAACAAGTAATAAAAACATTCTCTATACGAGTAGGTTGGTGGTGTATCGGAATCAAAGGTGCATGATGGTGGTGTAAAAAGCAAGGGAACAATTAAGGCTTCTGATTGAAAAGGAAAAATGAAATAGATCTATATTAGCACACACATTTAAATATGGCAACATGTTGCTTATATAGGTGTACTTAATTTTTCCTTTTCAATCAGAAGCCTTGTTCCCTTGCTTTTTACACCACCATCACCTTTGATTCCTTTATACCATCAACCTTCTCGTATAGAGAATGTTTTTATTACTTGTTGCAATATACAGTCATTACGCTTGTAATTATTGACGATTACAAGACATCAGAAGAACTCACTGTGGAAAATGCATTGTTATCCACGGGGTGTATATGGACTGTGTAGTCGTTGTTATACGCGGACCTGAATACAGAACGTATGCTGTTGCGCAGGGCTGCCGCGATATGGTCTTCTGCCGATATCGTCCATATCGCGATATATCGCGATAGGAGTAAAATATCGCGATATGTATCGCGATATATATTTATGGTTATTAATGTGATGAATATTAATGATCATTGGTGATATTAAAGTATTCATTGCTATTAATTTCAAATAATCTTTGTTGAGGTTACGATTTAAGGCGGGATCAAAAGAAGCGACTGACAGACAGTCCTACCATGCTGTAGGGAAAGAGCCGTTGACCGCAAAACGTTTAGGAGTGACGTGTGGGAACATTTTGGGTGGCACAGGAAAGCGATTGGGTCCTCCTGGGTTGTATGCAACATGAAGTCCACTTCCTTCATGTTGCCAAACTGACAAGGAAGTACCTATCAATTCCAGCCTCCACTGCACCTGCAGAAAGGGTTTTCTCCACAGCCAAAAATATACTCCAGAAGAAACGATGGAGGATTCTGCCAGAACGACTGGGAGGCATAATGCTAAATTGTTTTTATTAAATGGCTTGCATGCATTCGGTGCACGCGAACATTTATCGCCGTTTGAAATACACATGCTGATATTTCGTTATTACTCTAATTTCCGCCAATCACTGTGCTTTTCCGTCTATTTCCGCGCACGTTTTTATCATGAAAAACCCCCAAAAATATCGCGAAACGCCAAAAAAATATCGCGATATATCGCATATCGCGATATATAAAAAATATCGCGATAAATCGTATATCGCGATATATCGCGACAGCCCTGCTGTTGCGTATATTATGTGTCTAACAAGGATACGCAATTGATGTGTACAAGTCACTGTTATACACAATGCGTATACGAGGTGTAGCTCATAATCTAATCATAAGTACCGTATATTAGCAAAATTGTCTCGAGCTCCATACATACGAGAAATTAAGAATACCGATCTCATATACAAGTTACCGCAAGTGTCAGAGGCCCTGCAGGGTTGCCGCGATATATCGCGGTTAACGATATATCGCGGTTTAATTTCCCGGGTACGGTTAACCGCGGTTATTTATAACTTTCACCGCGGTTAAAGTATGCAATTTTACACGAAGTGTTAGCACGGTAATCACATTAAAAGGATATAGAGAGCAATAATCAAGTCTCCACAAAAACTAGAACTGCAGTGGATACTTACAACCATGTAGTTAAACTAGAAGCTTGGAGTTCTTTCGGCGAAATATGTGCTTACTTAAACGCGAAGGCAATAAATTCCACCTTTTCTTCCGTAAAATATTTTTGCAAACAGAGAATACCCTTTCTGAAGGAGCGGTGGAAGCAGGAATGGCAAAATACTTTTTAGCCAGCTTTGCCACGATTGGATAAAGCATTTCACGTTCTTTCCACGACAAGAGTGGATCATATTTTCTAAAGTCTGTTTCATCTTCTTTCATATACTTATCAAGTTCTTTGTCTACTTTTTTCTGTGCAGTATTATCTTGCTGTTGACTCTTTTTTGACGAAATAGTATATTAAAATCATCATTGCTTGTACTGGTAGCAGGTGATATCCTTGGTATCTTCGATGGCACTTCCATTTCATCTTCCTCCTCACCAGATACATCAGTATCAATTGATTCGTTCTCTTGCTGTTGCTCTTCAACATTACACATTTCATTCCTAAGCTGCCTGATTATCTTGTCTCTGTCACTAGTACAAAGCCAGGAGAGACTTTTGTGGCCTGGATGAACTATGGCTGCCATTCCTAAAAGAGGATCTGCAGGATCCCAACGTACCTTCATATCTTTCAAAATGTAGGATCAAACTCTCTTAACAGCATCAGGGAGACTATTCCAAGAGGATTGTAATTGCCATTATGGTGGTGGCACACTCCCTTGAAGGCCTTCAATCAAGGTAGTTATGTATCGAGAGATGCCACCTAAGGTGGGGTACTCTTTACCCTGCGTTGCAATCTGAAATGGTTTCAAAAGAATGCAGAGTTTTGCTGCAGCAAGCCACTGTTCATCAGTTGGAGTAAGGTTGGCATACTTGCTCTCTGCTGAAACATGAATGATTGATTTATTTAGCAGAGCACATCGTTGAAGCATGTAAAATGCCTAATGCCAGCGAGTGCACACATCCTTAATCAGTTTCAAACTATGCTTCCGTGGTTGCACATCAGCAGGATCAAGTATGGCAGTAGTAGATGTGTACTAGGTTCATCATTACTTTCATCTTTATCATCCATGTAGGCAGTGATGTCTACCACACATGATGTATCAGGTTGCACTGGTGCTTTCTTAAAGCATCCAGCAACATTGGACTGTTGTTAATGTTGTTGGATATTGCCCTAAACAGTTTGATAAGAGCAGCAGCCTGTGGATTGTGCTGTTCCTGTAGAAAGAGATAAATACATATTGAATTGCACTATCTGCATATAGAGATCACTTACCTCTAATGAGTTTTTGATGTAAAGTTGCAGCTTGTGGCAAGAGCATCTTACTTGCTCCTCACTAACTCCTTCCTCAATTAGAAACCTCACTGCTGCCAGAATATTGGCCCCTTGATCTGTTCCAATGGAATCCAGTCTATTTTCAACATGAACTCTACATTCACTAGATCTTTCACAAGAGATTAGATTTCTTCTGTTGTGTGGGACACTATTGAAGAGAAAAAAAAATCTTAAGTGAACATAATGGATCGAGTGATCTCACCATTGCTAATTGCCACTCCTAGTACACAAGACATCATTTTCCACTTGGCATCCAGCCAATGAGCAGTGACAGTTACATACGAATCTCCTGTATGCATTGTTGCTGCATCTGTGGTCATTGATACTGATGTTGCAGCAAACAGCAGAGTTTTTATCTAAACCAGATATTTAAAATTGTATATAAAGATACATGGGCTTTATCAGTGATCATCCAAGTATGAATAAACCTTTGAAAGAGCTTCTGTCTATAAGCTCAGTCATTTTTGTTCTGTGAGGAGGAACATATGCATCACAAGATATAAATTCCTGAAAGCATCAAAATTCAGGACTATCCACCAGAGAGCTCAGCAACAGATTTGCACAAAGTGCTTCAAGTAATAGATGATCTGCTTGATTATGGTCGTGTCCTTTCAATCCTCCATGTGCTGGAATTTTTTGCACAAAGGTGTCCATGGTACTCTTGCCTCTTCTTAGCATCTGAAGGAGACTGCATGGTGCTGTTAACTTTGCTAGAACTGGATGGTGGGGGATTGGGGATGGGATGCAGATTGGGCGAGTGCAAATATACAATCCATGGTAAAGCTTACTGGCCTTCATTTAAGGTATTCATAATACCATGCTGATGCTTCAAGTGATGCCTCATATTTGAAGTGGTATTGCCATGTCGTGAAACCCACTCGTTGCACTTGGTGCAAACCACCCAGGGTTCATCAAGTAGCTGCTTATGAATAGCAAAAAACTGCCACACTTCGCCTTTGTACTTGTTGCGGTCTACTTGTACGAGATCACTGGGTAAGGGATCGAAAATTGGCTTTTTATTTGCTTTTCCCGCCATTGCTGAATACGAACCGCGATAATTAACCGCGGTTAAACGTTGTAACCGCGGATATTTTATATATCACGGTTACGACGGTTAAATAGCTTAACCGCGGCAACACTGGGACTCAGAGGGCTGAAGTAAGCACCATGTGTGCCAGTGGCTGTGCGCACGCGTGATAGTGCATGTGTAGGGTGCCCATATGTGTGTGTGTGTGTGTGTGTGTGTGTGTGTGTGTGTGTGTGTGTGTGTGTGTGTGTGTGTGTGATGTGTTTGTGTGTGCGGGGGACTAGGCAAAACTTGTAATTTCTTAGAAACTTCTGTCCTCGACGGATCACGTAATCTGGCTAAATTCCAACATGCAGGGGGTGTGACGTGTAATTAATGTGTGTTTGTACTATCCCGGTGTTTGTTAGGAATGTTCGTGGAAGTCTTGCATATCACTTACTGGTCACCACTCTCCTAGGGTTGTGTGTCTAAGTGGGTGTGGTTAGTCATGTGAGCCACATTTGTTGGTGCATATTTTTAATTTGTTGTGTATTTTGAAACTTGGTATTTGTTAAGAATGTCCGTGGACCTTGAGATTTGCAGGTCACCCCGCTCATAGGTTGTGTGTCAAAGTGGGTGTGGTTAGTCATGTGAGCCACAATCATTGGTGCACATTTTAAAAATTTTGTTGTGTAGTTCGTTCCCTAGTGTTTGTTAGGAATGTCCGTGGACCTTGAGAAATGCAGGTCACTTGCAGGTCACTCCTTTCATAGGGTGTGTGCCGAAGTGGGTGTGGCTACGTCATGTGAGCCACAACTGTTGGTGCATATTTTAATTTTGCTGTGTAGTTTGTAACGTGGTGGTTATTGAGAATTTCAACATTCAATTCACATCAAATATTGTTTGTACGTAGGGGGATCCTGTACCTATTGATCTGCCCTGTTCGTTAATTTTTACTGGATCCGTTACGTGGCCAATACAGGTGTGCAAAGTAATAGCACATTTCCTGGGCATTTCACGCCATTACCTATAATGACTGGCGAGTATGTGAATGTGCAACAACTCCTCTTGCACGCCCATCTGACCGCCCAAAAAACAAACTAGCTTTTCAATATTTCTAAAATGCGATCAGAGTATTACATCGATTCGGCTGCCATCACCTGTGCACGATACACCATGTAGAAATGGTTGGTTGGGTTCGTTTAACTTTAACACTTTTGGGTACCACACCTCCTCCATGTATAGTACGCCCACTGCACAAGCTATTTAATACACAATATACTACATTATAGCCTAGTCCATAGTTCACGTACAGACCCTGCACACATACACATACAGACACCCACAGAGTCCATATCAACACTCTGCACTGTCTTTGCTGTTGTAAATAACACACATAACACACACACACACACACACACACACACACAACACACACACATACAATTTCTTGCGCAAGATCTTACAACAGCGCAAGAAATGTCCCAGATTTGCCTAGACTTGTCCAACAACTTGCACAAGATTCCAAGATGATGGCAGCCAAAATCTTGACCTGGGTCATCTTGGCCTCTTTGGCAGGCTCTTGTGTAGTCTTGGGCAATTTAGTGTGTCTTGGGCAAGAAATTATTGCTGGGCACACCCCTACAGATAAGCACACACACACATACACAATCGCTAAGTCCATAATAAATGTATATAATCAAAATTCACCTTTTCACTGTCTGTCTGTCTTTGCTACTGTAAACTATTTATCAATCATCTGGTCACCTTTAGTTAGATGTCCACAATTACATACATGCACTCACATACAACAACACACACACACACACATGAACACATACAGTTGTATGGTCATCACTAACAGTTTATATATATGTGGTTTTTTTAACCATAAGCGGTGCATGTTTCTGGTAACTATTTCTCTGTACGTGTATTCCATTCCTTGTGTCAGGTTCTCTGTGTTTATAAATAGTCACCTCCTCTGTTTTTTGGTTCATTTGAAGGACACAGTGTTCCCTTATGACCAGCCAATTGTGCATGTACAATGTATGTGGTCTATTGTGGGCCCCTTAACTAGGACATGTTCTATGTACATGTAATGTTCTTTGTGATTGGTCCTCTGTCCTTGTAAATGCTTTCCATTCAAGGTTGTATTTTTGCGCAAGACTACTCAAGATCCTGCCAAAGAGGCCACGATACCCAGGCCAAGATTTTGGCTGCCATCATCTTGACATCTTGTGCAAGATGTTGGACAAGTCTAGGCAAATATCTTGGGCAAGTCTTATTGTAAGATCTTGCGCAAGAACTTTTTGCAGTGTTTGTGTGTGTGTGTTGTGTGTGTGTGTGCGTGTTGTGTGTGAACATTGTGTTATTTAAAACATGCAGAAATGACAGAAAGACAGTGTTGATGTGGTCTCGAGTGATTGTATGTGTGTGTATGTGTGCAGGGTCTGTACGTGAACTATGGGCTAGGCTCTAATGTACTATATTGTGATTAAATAGCTTGTGCAGTGGGCGTACTATACATGGAGGAGGTGTGGTACCCAAAAGTGTTAAAGTTAAAAATGAACCCAACCAACCATTTCTTCATCGTGTATCGTACACCGTGATGGCAGCCGAATCGATGTACTTTCATTATTTTTTTAGAAATACTGAAAAACACAATCTATTCTTAACCTGTTTGTTTGTTGGGCAGTTGCATGGGCGTGCCCGGGGATCGAGCTGTTGCATACTCATGTACAGTGAGGAATGGAAGCTGGACGCAATAGGTAATGGCACGAAATGCCCGGGAAATGTGCTATTACTTTTCACAACTGTACAGGGGTGGAAATAACAGTCGGACATCGAACATTTTCCGAGCAATTCCATGTTTTGTCTGTGCAATTTCGACCTTGCGCATACAAATTTGAATTTATTAGTAACGTGGTGTTTACATTACTGCATGTGATTGTTTGTTATGACAAGGGGGACTCGAAAGTGGAGACTTTTTGCACCTCGCAGATGGAGAAAATACGCTCCATTCATTGTAGCTTTCACATAACTGTCAGTTGAGAGCCTTGCCGACTTCAGTACTGCTTATAACATTCATTGGCTGTTGAAAACGTTGTGGGTAATTTATAGCGCTTCGTAATCCGCCCTCTTTCTCCAACCATAAAAGCTAGCAGCTAGCTATAGGAACTAAACCTTGGACGAGTTCCCCCTGTAGCCACAGCGCTAAACCTCAGTTTGCTATTCATTAACCTCAATTTACACACACGTTAACCTTAATTAACCGGCTTGTAATAGGGATGTGGGTGGATTATTGGATGCGATGTCATGGAGAATAGAAGTATGAAACATAGTAAGTGGTTGTACAAAACTGATAGGGAGTATCAAACAAAAACGAGGTTGGGTTGTGGCACATCTTCATAGATTTCATCATGTTAATTAATTTGCATTTGTTCAGTAGTGCTTAGAAAATTATTACATTGATAAGAATGGCTGGCCAAACCACGGCTGTGGCTGGCCAACCCAGGGCTGTGGCTGGCCAACCCAGGGCTGTGGCTGACCAACCCAGGGCTGCGGCTGGCGGGAATGCTCAGAAAATTGTCCGAATAATATATCCACTCCTGCTGTATCTCCATAATGGTATCAACGAAGAGAAATATTAGGTACAGGATCTCTCTACGTACCAAATCTGATGTAAATTGAATGTTCCTGCAGAAAGATATGGTATAGGTTTGAACCCCAATAGGTGTCGAACATTGAAACACTGATACGAAGCTATTGCAAGACCCCAAGATCTCACAAAGAACTAACTTTTATGCTAACTGCATCATGTGTGGACTTTGGATATGCTACTTTATCAAACGTTGTGGTTTCCTATGATTTTTTTGCTTGTAAACGAGCATTATGAATACCATGAGTGTGTTATACTGCGTTGTTATACATATACTAGGTGTTATTATACACACCTGTGTATAGCGTCCCAATACGCAATGTTATACTGAAGCGTATAACATGTGTATAACGTGTGGATAACAGAAGAATGCACACGTTATACGGTACTGTATAACAATGCCTTTTACACTGAGTAAATCTGCACTGTCATTGTGTAGCGCTATAGCCCGCTCTGGCAGGCTCCTATTGTAAACAGATTACCTCCGGATACCACAGACCCTTGCCAATGAAAATGAATATGATTAGCAGACCGCTGAGCATTCGCAATGAATAGTAACGAGATCGCAGTAAACATCCGTGAAACACACTATTTAAGCTCACTCCAAAGTTGGATTTGGTATAGTGTGCTGCTCATCGTCGGCTGTAATATAATAATGTCTGTTGTTACAGCCAGTAGCGCTCAACATAAGCAGTGCAAGGATGCTATTGTTAGTGTGAAAAGGGATGCAGTTGCGGTCGAAACTGACGGCGGATGGCTAGCTGGTGTGCGAGAAACAGTGGTGACCGCCATTCCTCTTGGAAATGGAACTGTAGCGTTAATGTCACAGACTCGTCATGCATTCGGCGAGGTGGTATAAAGTCTCTAATCACGATGTGGCACGTTTAGGTTTACGACATACACGCGGAGAATCTTTATTGAAAACAAATAATTCCCTTAGAATGGCGTTGCTTGTTGCTTAACCATGCATCTATTAGGCAATTAGGTATAGTGCGCAACAAGTGCTAAAGCCTGGCTCACAAATTGATGCAAGACCGGCAATACGAGGCGATACGTAGTTAACTTGTGGCTCCGTGATCGCTCTTATTTTGTACATACAGCGGCTCGCATTGCGGCGCGACGCGCCGCGTTGCTGCGTATAGATATGTAGGAATAGAACATTCTTCTATTCCTGCGACGTCGCAGAGACGAACGACACCTCTTTCTGATAAAACCCATACCCGTTCATTTAATCGCTTATGTGCGACTCAGGTGTCTGTAAGCTTCGTTTCCTGAAAACGGGAATGATATGCACATTGCAGAGTCTTTAATCTTTAATTTCAAAAGGACGGATCTACATCATCATGTGTTATCCTTCGTTTGGCAGCTGGTCTGAAGTAGCAGTCAAACGATTGTACACAGCCTTCGTGAAATGGAGGTATCCGTTATTCTTTTTAATGAAATGTTCGTCACGCGGACCTTACAAACCCGTTGCAATATTGTGAACAGAATTTCGCTGCCTACAAACATCCAAATATGCATGAAAAAGCGTAAGTCCTTCCATGCTCCCATGCAGAAGCGTTACATTGACATTTTCCGAAGTCGCTTCACGCTTTGATTGCTCTAAACTTGTTTAGTTTAGGTTAAGGCAGCGTTTAACCTTTAATCTCCAGGCAGTGGTCCTAGATCTAGACCGTTAGCGGTCCTAGATCTAGGACCACCGTATTACAGCTTTGAAATTAATAGAATTAAACATTGTATTTTCGAACTTAATATTTTATTATGGTTGTTAATCATAGCTGGATAAATATTAGTTAAGAAGAACACTCTTTAACAATTCATTAATTTTCTTATATTACTGCAGCAAAATAAGTTTATTGCCAAAATTGGTGAAAAAAGTGGAGAAAGTGAATCAGTGTCTTTTTTTGCTTGTAACTTCACACCCATATGTGCTCTATTTCAGAGGAACACATTTTTACATTAGTATAACACTGCTCTATAACCACATTCATGATTTATGCATACTTTATGCTCCAATCCCTGTGTGATGAGATAAGCGCATTAGGTTTGAGTGACATCTATAAATGATACCATTTACATGACGAGCAAAATTATCATTCAGGAGGAGAATTATTATAATTGACCTTGCCAGATCCAATCCTTTATGGTTCTGCTAGTTAGTGCTCTTTCCTCAAATTAATTAACCAATTACATGTTGTGATTTTAATATTCAAATTTTATTAATTAATTATGTAGTTATTTATAAAGAGTTAAACATGGACTTTAATAAACATTTTATAAAAGCAATAATCTAATGCAACATATATATTTTGTAAAAAAATTAGGATTTAACCGTTTCTCACTTATGAAAATACGAAAATAGATATCTGACAATACCAGCACCATAAATGATTTGCATGCATTTTGTGTTTACATGTTAGTTTAATGATATCAAATATTGCTGGAATGTAATGAATACAATTAGCTGTTAATCAGATGTAATATAATGTTATTCAATGTTGTTAGTGTGGCTAACATCTTGTAAGGTGTATTTTTAATACTGATAGACAAAGCAAGTATGGAAAACTGGTACTATTGTGTTGCACAGCAACATTGCTGTAACCAACACATTGGAGCATTTCAAATGGCAGGTTGTGCACCCAAGTTACATTCAATGCTACTGACTCGCTATACAATAATGTTATTCTGTGCATGCTTGGCGACAGTACAGAGTATCTGCTGCACTATGCCACTTCCTCCTACAACTGCAGCAATACCATGCCCTTCCCCTAAGTAGTCCGGCTGTAGTGGTCATTCTCCATTTCGTCCCTAAATGTAATAAGAGCATGCGAAAGTAAATCCATATCGCATGAACCACGCCCCCCGATTATACAAACCTGTTCCCTTTGATCGCTTCTCTTGTCGGCTCCTCATTACTGCTGAGGGCGCTGTAGCGTTTCTTGTGACTAGTAGAGGCCTCTGAACAACCTTATTCAGCATTCTCACCAAGATCACAACTCTTCTGCTTATTGTACCGCCTGACCTCTCCAACTAAGCCGTCTTTATGAACGCCCTCGACTTTTCCCTCTGTGGTCGTGTCGTTTGACCACTTAAAGTTAATCCGACACTTATGACATGCTCCTACGACATGCACAACTCTTCTAGAACAAATCAGATTCCTCTTAACTTCCCTACAACAGCCTCATCGACGGCGAAGTTCTTTCCCATTTTCGCGGTAATGCCCGCCCCGCAAATTGATGGATGCGCAACGTTTGGATGCTTTTATCTCGTGACGCACGATAAAAACCATAATGGCCATTTCTAAGTAGCATGGACTTATCTAGATAAGGCAGAACGGTTTCAAAATTTTCAAAACAGGCGTTCCTTATTTTCAGCAGCTGAGTTAGTCGTCCTAGATCTAGGACGATCATCCTAGATCTAGGACGATTGGAGATTAAAGGTGAAGTTCAGGCACGGCCGTACGGCCGCCTATGAATAATTAACGATTAACCACAATTAACGTATTCATTAACCATATACTTGTATAATTATGTAGCTATAGGATAATATAGCTTGAAACTCTCGTATTCAATGGCTCGCTGAACGTTCCAGATTCTTGTTTAAATAATGATACTGTGGTTAGCCATCACTTATATCACAAGGAGATCTGGGTGCTCTCGACTCCTTACTGCTCTCCTTACTGCCGAAACGTAAACGGTACAGCGGCCGAAACCCCCCGCGCCCTATTTATGTTAAGGCACTATACTTGCAACAACAAAAAAAAACAAAGGCCTTGTTTTGTTGTGAAAGAAATTGCGTTGTGGCTTTTGTTGTAAGCAGTGCATATCCATGATCCAACCTATATTACTTCCTAAACCAGCCCCACCCTAGCTGTTTACATTAAGGCAGCACTGCAAATAATGCCAATATACGTTAACGCAGGCGATGTGGCTTTCGTTGTTAGGAGTGCTTATTCAACCTATAGGCTATTCGACCCTGTACTGCCTAAACCTATAAATGGTGCATGCCCCCGCTCTTTATATATGTTAAGGCATGCATGCCGGCAGTATCGGGAAAAAAAAAACACTTCCTTTAATGCAGGAGTAATTGCCCTGTGGCTACATCTATAGTTATTATGAGTGCTTGTCCAATTAACCTATTCGATCCTATACTGCTCTACTTACTGCATAAACTAAAAGGGTACAGCGGTCGAAAACCCCGCGTCCTGTTTAAATGTTTAGGCAGTATACTTGCAACAACAAAAAATGAAGGCCTTGTTTTATTGTGGGTAAAATTGCGCTGTGGCTTTTGTTGTAAGCAGTGCTTATCCCCATGATCCAACCTATATTACTGCCTGTATCGAGGCATATATATAAACTAAAACGGGTGAAGTCGACCAGCCCCACCTTTATTTAGCTGTTTACATTAAGGCAGCACTGCAAATAATGCTTACTATCATGCATGCAGAAGATGTGGCTTTAAACCTTTTTGACCGTGTACTGCCTAAACGTAAATTGCCCCCCCCCCCCCCCCCCCCCCCCCCCCCCGTTTATGTTAAGGCATGCAGTATGTGGAAAAAAAAACCCTTCTTTTAATGCAGGAGTAATTGCCCTGTTGCTACATCTATAGTTTTGATGAGTGCTTGTCCAATTAACCTATTCGATCGTATACTGCTCTACCTAATGCTTAAATTTAAACGGTACAGCGGTCGAAAAAACCCGGGCCCTGTTTATGTTAAGGCATTATACTTGCAACAAAGACCTTGTCGGTTTTATTGTGACCGAAAATGCGCTGTGGCTATTGTTGTAAGAAGTGCTTATCAGTGATCCAACCTATATTACAAACTAAAACGGTTGCGGTCGACCAGCCTCACCCTAGCTGTATACATTAACATAAACAGGGCGGGGGCACCGTTTAGGTTGAGGCAGTACGGGTCGAATATGGGTTGGATAACAACGAAAGCCACAAACAAAAGCCACAGCGCAATTTGTCCAGGTGAAGCATGGGTACCATAGGAATAAGGTGAAGCAAACAGGGCGGGGGCACCATTAAGGTTTAGGCAGTACAGGGTCGAATAGCCTAGGTTGAATAGCAACGAAAGCCACATCGCGAGCATTAACGTAAGCAGTGCTGCCTTAATGTAAACAGCTAGGGTGGGGCTGGTCGACCAGTAATATATGTTGGATCATGGATATGCACTGCTTCCAACAAAAACCATGCACAACGCAATTTCTCCCACGCGACAAAACAATGCCTTTGTTTTTTATTGCTGCAAGTATAGTGCCTTAACATAAACAAGGCGCGGGGGTTTTCGACTGCTGCACCGTTTAAGTTTAGGCATTAAGTTAAGCAGTATAGGATCGAATAGGTTAATTGGACAAGCACTCATAATAACTATAGATGTAGCCACAGGGCAATTACTCCTGCATTAAAGGAAGTGTTTTTTTTTTTTCAGATACGGCTGCCTTAACACAAACAGGGCGGGGCACCATTTAGGTTTAGGCAGTACAGGGTCGAATAGGTAGAATAAACATTCCTGACAACGAAAGCCACATCGCCTGCATTAAAGTAAGCATTATTTGCAGTGCTGCCTTAAGGTAAGTGCATTTTTTCAGGTACTGCTTTCACATAAACAGGGCTGGGGCACCGTTTAGGTTTAGGCAGTCAGGGTCGAATAGATTTTTAATGCATGCCTTAGCATAAATAGGGCGAGGGGGTTGTCGACCGCTGCACCGTTTAAGTTTAGGCAGTAAGTAGAGCAGTATAGGATCGAATAGGTTAATTGGACAAGCACTATTGATATAGCCACAGGGTAATTACTTCTGCATTAAAGTAAGGTATTTTTTTTTTTTTCAGATACTGCATGCCTTAACATAAACAGGCGGGGCAACGCTTTGGTTTAGGCAGTACGTACAGAGTCGAATAGGTTGAAAAAGCACTCTTAACAACGAAAGCCACATTGCCTGCATGCATTAAGTGTTTGGTGCCTTAAAATTACAATCAGCTAGGGTGGGGCGACCCCAACCGTTTAGTTTAGGTAGTATATAGGTTGGATCTTGCCGGATAAGCACTGCTTACAACAAAAGCCACTAGGCCTTTGTTTTTTGTTGTTGCAACTGTGGTGCCTTAACATAGACGCGGTCAGTGGGGGTGGTCGACAGCTGTACCGTTTACATGTAGGATCGAATAGGCACTGATAAGAGCTAAAGTCACAGCGCAATTTCTCCAGCATCAAATGTAAGTGATGCTTGCAATTACCACCTCAACATGAACAGGTCGGGTGTGCCGACACTGCCGTTTAGGTTTAGGCAGTATGTAAAGCAGTAGGCTAAATACTGAGCTTGGTTTCAATTGCTAGTATTCTAATAAACCACGACTCAATTTTACCTGCATCGGAGCTTTCCTGCACCATAGACCCGGCTGTATCATCATGCTAGACTTGGTGTGTTTTTTATATCCTTCGATAATGTATTTCATGTGTTTAAATTTCATAGTTGTGGTGCTTGTTACAAATTACATTGCGATTTGAAAAGCGCGGGGCGCCCTTGGGCGCGCGCTAACTTAAACGCTGCCCTAACCTAAACTAAACAGCTAGCTCTCCTGCATGCAGGATTTGATCGCATGCAAGCACTTCATGCAGACTGCATGCGTCTGCTTAGCTCTCCCAGAGCTAGTCCTATCTTTCTCTCATTGTTCTCTTACTCTTATCCTAGCTCGCTTGTACCACTACTACTAAGTCTTCCTGCATGTGTCACAGTGTTACCATCCATATGCGTAAGGTGCATGAGGTTCAGTGCTAGCAAATCCGTTGATTATGTTCCTTCCTATCCTCAATTTCTTCCAGTCCATTGGAAGGTAATATTACTCACGAATGAATCATTTGTAAAATTTTTACAAAAAGATTTGATCAAGGTACTGAAGTTATAGTTGTAATTTCTAAAAGCTCCAAACAAGAGCTGGGGGCGAGGGAAGGTGAGAAGCAAGTCAGAGATAAAATTAAACATAATTAATGATTCTATTATTACAATCATCTTCACTACATGCTTATATTAATGTGCTTGCTGTTGCATGGCCACATAAGGTGTGTAATACAAATCAACGTATTATATAGATTACACCAGATGATTAAGAACTAATAAATGTATTGTTAGTGTAGTATACACTATAAAGTATACGTTTCTATTTACGATTCAATTTAATACTTGGATTCTGAACAAGAAGAGAGCTTGGTTTGTACGAGTAAAAATATGGCAGTCAAATACTGTATGTACTTAATGCTACATGGAGGGGAAGTGGTCTAGCCTGACAGGCCAGCTGGCCTTTGGCAGCCCTGCATGGAACTAGTCGAGACCGATATTCTAAAGTAGTCAGAGTGTAAAGATAAGTGAACAGTGGAGACCATATGCATATGAAACTTAAACATAGAGTGAAGTGGAGGCTGGGGTATGGCCCAAGGCTATATGCTTGATCCATGCACCACAAACTGGCACCAGCGCGTGCGCTAGCTGTAATGGTCGGCTTACGGATACCCCTGTCCCTCACACTACTTTTATTGTACTCAGTTTACATTAATGTTTTTTATCTCATGCACGCATGCACGTGCGCGTGGAAGTATATGCTTTCATGCGTGTCTTAAACCCGCATGGACAGATGCTCATGCACATGCGTTCACCATCATCACTGTCAATACTTCCTATTTTATTCCCTCTCATGTACAGGGCACTACTGAGGCGCAACGTTCACCAACGGGTAAGCAGATCATTGAGATATATTTGTATATTAGCAATACATTTATCCTGCAGTTTCTCGTATTTTGATCTTAAAATAATACATGGCAATGATTTTGTACCAATGGCGTTCGTCCTGAAATAATAATAGTGCATTGATTCTAGTTTAATGCATTTCCACCATGTACCGCAACTTTTACGATAATATTCCAAACACTACTATTGAAGGACGGTTTTATCTGTGCGTGTGCATCGAAAAGTCTTATTGCAGTTCCGTTTCACAAAGAATCTAGTTCCTTGTGGGCTAATGCATTTAGTTATCGTCAATCGAATTAATTGCGGTATGGAATTTCTTATATCACAAGTGATAAAAACTATGTTTACAAGAAAGTTGGGGGTATGTAGGAATAAATAGTTAAAGTGGTGTTAAAAGCAAAGAAACAAGTTTAGGAAAAATGAAAAGTATAGAAGTTACCGTATGTCACTGCTCCACTCCATTTTCTGGATCAACCGTTTTGGCAATATTGTCGGACATAAACATGAAGCCGTATGTACCCTGAAATCATCAAAGGGCTCTTAGATTCAGTACCTATCTCCGGTTCCACATCGTGAAGGAACAAGAATTTGAATCACGCTCGCTAGACGTAATTTATTATGCACAAGTTATAAAATCATTCTAGTCTATGAGAAACTTGTTGGCTTATAGCGTTACAAGGCAATAGTTGTGCAAAAAGGAACGAAACAAGGGTCTTATAAAAAGGGGAGATCCACGAATATATTTTTTCTCTAAAAGTGCTCAACCTTACATACACGGAAACAAATGCAGAACTGTTATCCTTTTTGATATCGCTCTATCGCCACGAAAGGAAAAGTGATCCGAATGAAAAGTGATCCGAATGAAAAGTGATCCGACATTTGGCTGTCCCGCTCGACGTGAGTGACGTTTTTTATGACATTCATCATATCGCTATACGGAACCCAATTTTATTATTTGCTCTTTGAGCATTGCAGTTTATCAATCCCAATCGGTACTGTTGATCTTATATACTGTATCCCTTAATTCACAAGCATTTTGCAGGTTAGTGATTGTATGCCACTACTTGATTGCCTGACAACGGTTCTTGTTATCTGCCCTTATCAAATGAAATATTAAATAGCCAACGCACAGTACAAGTTCTATTAGTACAAGTAAAGAAAAACATTCTTTAACGAGAAGTTGGTGGGATATAGGAATTGGAGGCAAAGGTGGTGTAAAAAGGAAGGGAACAAGGTTTTTACAAAAGGGTAATGAGGCAAAAATCCTATATTTAGCACTTCGTTTGGTTTTGTTACATTTACACGTGCTAAATATAGGATTTTGTCTCATTACCCTTTTCCAAAAACCTTGTTCCCTTCCTTTTTACACCACCTTTGCCTCCAATTCCTATATCCCACCAACTTTCTTGTTAGAGAATGTTTTTCGGCACTTATGCAGTTTCCCCCCCACTTTAATTATTCGATTTACGGTATCATAACATTTACGGTATCATGAATACACATACGAATAAACCTACACTGGATAACAAAGTCATGAAAGCTATATCCAAATCTTTGTCTCCACATAAATTCCGCTAAATACGTGTGTAAAAGTTCCCTATATATCCCGTATCGCTGTTTATGTTTCTGCTTAGCCTTTTGCCATCATTGTTAGCCTAGTAGACCGTCGTGATGCCGCTACGTTGGTATACGTAATTATTTAGTGCACTATTTTTTGTAAGAGGGAGGGGTTCCCCCTCCCTCACCCACCCCACTTTCTTTTTACTAAGTAACCAACACTCCATGAAATGAAATAAAAAGGGGAGGGTGAGGGAGGGGGAACCCATCCCTCCTTTAAAGAACACTGTTACTAATGGGTTTTTGGAGCCAGAGCGGGAACAGATACTGCAGCCATCGTAGAATAAAAAGGCGGTAGCAATGACAGCTGGTTTTCACTATAGATTTAAACATGATTTGAACATTTTAAAAAGGCTGTCGCAATGACAGCTGGTTTTCACTTCACATTTAAAATCTAATATTTCTTGAATTCAATTAATTAAAGTGGGGGGGGGGGGGGGGGGGGGGGGGAACTGCATAAGTGCCTGTTTTTCTTTACTTGTTTCCTGTATTTTTTTTACTATCATTTTCTATCGATTATTAATACTGGCAAGTACCCCCCCCCCCCCCCCCCCGCTTCATTACCGTCACGAGCAGGCGCCCGCTTTGTTTGGGATCACTGTAAGGGACGCGGGAGAATTCTAACTCGTCGTCTGCTCTTCTCTTTTGTTTGCACAATTCTAAATATACGTAAACGTCGCCATGGGAACGCTTCTACTTTACACTACGCATTACGTAATGATTACGTATATCAGTTTTATGCATATATCTGATACCTGAAGATGTCCTTCCAGGAGATTCTAAAGCGATTGGTATAGCTTGCGCTCGTTAAAACCATTCCTATCCGAGTTGTACTCGCGCGAGAAATAGACGACGACGACGACGACGACGACGACGGAGAAGAATTGGCCTGGGCACGAGGAAAATCTCGAGCTTTTTTGTCTCTTAAAGCAAACAGTTTGAAGACTGGAATAAAACATTAAAATGACCGTCTTTGCCCTCTGGTTCACTACGCGAGTATACGCAGGTCGCGTTTTTAAAATGATATTCACGACCCGGGTCAATTCTTGAATAGGAACTACTATCGTAGTTCCTGATTGGGCAGATAGCTAAGGCTGTGATGGCCTGACATTTCATCCTTTTATTGTACTCCTATTATGTAAAACCACTACATATGCACACTACCATGATATTCATTGAATAAATGTCTCTCTTCGCCGCAGCTGGTGGGACAGAGAATGAAAGGTTAGTGATGAATAAAATCATATATATATAATTATAATATATATATTGGGACAGTGTCCAGCAAAATCACCCTTCTGGAGTTTTAATTTTATCACTATAAAATTTGTACGTTACACAAAGCAACATATCTTCACAACGGTTTTATATTTTCTTTTCAAATTTCGTACACTTGTTCACACATCAGTTCTCTCTGTGCAAACCGATTTGGTGCTTTAGATAATTTCCATGCCATGGTTATAAAGGCCTCTAACCCAATGGGTTAACATTCCACATTTCTCCAGATACGAGTGACGATAACATGTCAAATTTGGAGTGTACATAGAAGGGTCCTGTAGCTATTGATTTCTGCAGATCGTTACGTTTTTTCTTATCCGTTACGGAGATATGGATTTTCAAAGTAATTCGACATTTCGCGCCACTCACCCTATTCCAATATGCCATTATGTAATGGTCACGCCCTTTAAATTTGAAGTTAGGTAATTAACTCCGCTTTGATCGTTCTACGTGGTATATAAGCGATCGTACCTCGTACGCTACGTTTCAACATAAAACAGTATCGTACGTTCACATGTATAGCTTATGCTGGATGCAGTGAATGTTCATGGTAGTTTATATCGTGCACCCTTTTTCTATATCTGCTCAGTTTGTGGCATGTACATGTAAGCATGCACGTACCATGCCTTCTAATCATGGGGCCACCTTCTTCACCCTCTACACCCTCTACACTAGTCTGAGGACCAGATGACATGCTTGCGACAGTCAGTTATCTGGTACACAAACTGCAGTACCTTTACTTAGTATGGCATATCTCTCTAGACCATTCATATTCACTGCCCTTCTTTCTTTCTTACCTCCTCCTCCTTCTCCTCCTCTCACTCCACCTCTTCCTATCTTCCTTTCAACCACCCATCCTCCTCCTCCCCTCCCCTTCCCTCCCCCTCCTCTCCTCCTCCCCTCCTCCTCCTCCCTCCTCCCCTCCTCTTCCTCCTTTTACTCCCTCTCATTTTCCCTCCTACCTTCCTATTACACCTAACACCCCTCCTCCTCCTTTCTTTTGATTGCATCCACACCTCCCCCTCCTCCTCCTCATCCTCATACTTCTACGTTCCTACCTGTTGCATCCTCCCCTCCTCCTTTCTTTTTCCCGTTGCATCCACCCCAACTCTCCTCCCCTTCCTCTACCTCCTTTTCCTCCTCCCCCTCCTCCTCTTCCTATCTTCCTTCATCCACCCATCATCCTCCTCCCCTCCTTCTCCCTCCTCCATCTCCTCCTCCCTCCTCCTCACCTCCCCTTCTCCTCCTCTTACTCCCTCTCATTTTCCCTCCTACCTTCCTTCTTATTACACCTACCCCTCCCCTCCTTTTTTTGATTGCATCCAAACCTCCCCTCCTCCTCATCCTCCTACTTCTACCTTCCTACCCGTTGCATCCCTCCCTCCTCCCTCTCCTCCCCCTCCTCTTCCTTCCATTCTTCCCGTTGCATCCACTCCCCACCTTCCACTCCCCACCTTCTCCTCCCTCTCCTCTACCTCCTTCTCCTTCTCTTCCTATCTTCCTTCATCCACCCATCCTCCTCCTCCCCTCCTCCTCTCTCCTCC
>OY811977.1:8339385-8397444 GCA_963681505.1 Eunapius fragilis | reverse complement strand
GGGTAGGAGGGAGAGAGGGGGTAGGAGGTGGAGAGGGGAAGAGGGGGTAGGAGGTGGAGAGGGGGGTAGGACCTCACCTGATAGCCTCTACCATATTGGAGATCAGGTGGGTGGGGATGGTGTTGTGCCACATTCCTTATCATGTGCCAAAATAGTCACTGAAACCACATCAGACCATCACAAGTTCCAAGTGGGCATTAAAAAGAGGTGTAATGAGGAACACAGTAAAAATCCTGTTCCACCCCTTTGGAACATGCATGGATTTATGATGGCAACCAAGTCAACAAGCAAGTATAGCCGTTTAGGATCAAAGTACGTCTAAGCCATACGACAAGTAGACAAGTAGACCTATGTATGCTGGGTTATGGATATGCCTGTGCTAGCCTGCATGCAAACACATGCAAAAACATCATACATGTATGTAACTACGTCTCATGCTCACTGTAACTATGAGCAACACAAACTGAACAAATAGATTTGCCATCTCTTGTAGCCCACAACAGGTGCTCGCGTCTTAAAAGTGATGTCGCTTTTAAGACGCTTAAGAGACAAAAGGAGGTGATACGAGGGTTAATGAGAAAGTTGTTGGTATCCACATGTAGGATTGACTAATGGTGGTGTACAAAGGATGGAAAAAAAAAGTGATAGAACTTTTGAAATCAGGCTACATGTACCTGTATTTGGTTAGGAGGTTATTTCGAGTAATTACTTCGTGACGTCACGTGGGTAATTCCTTTTATAGATACATTTTAGCTTTGTTACCCGCTGGAGGCTATTTACCCTAACGTCACCGTTGAAAGCTATTTCACAGTGTAAGTTAAATAAGATAGTATTTGTATGTGACTTACATGCACGACAATTACGCGTTCGAACTTAGCTGGTTCACAATATGTCGCAAGTGCCCGCGATACGTCGCGATGCGACCAACGTACAATTTCTGACAACACTGCGATATCGCATCGCGTCGCATCGTGACGTATCGCTTTCTGTCGCAGCACACGCAGAGATTAGAAAAAAAAAAATCCTATTCCTGCGACAAACCACACCTACTAACACCGTGGGATGTCTCCAAGCGTTTTAAAGACACTAAAATGTAGCAGAACAGGTAAAGAGAATATTACGTACGATGTCGATGTCGTATCATGGAAGGTCGAAGGCTATGCAAGGGGCTACCTCCCTCCGCTGCTCTGTCATTTACGAACAGCTACCCCCCTCGCCCTGTAATGTACTCACGCCTACCCCCTTCTGTTGGCTACCATATATCATGTACTCATGTTCATGTACTTCTTCGAATCCTTCTTCGAAGAAGCAACTCTCACTTCAGCGCAGCCTGTCATCTGAAGAGTCCATCCTTCACACGTGATTAATTAAACTGCATAAGCCGGGCAACGTGTATTGCTGAATCGCAATATTGTGAACTGCTTTAACGGACGGCACTAGCGATGCGAACGAAACTTGCGACGCGATGAGAACCGTTGCGATTTGGTTGCGTCAAATTATGAACCAGGCTTAACTGCAGGCAAAAGGAATTACGGCATTGCTCTCAATTGCGGCAGCTTTCGTTCGATTGTATTAGTATGACTATCAAAGCTCAGGGTTGGCGAGAGCCAGACCGGGCTCTGGCCTGTGACCAGAAGGTCAGGGCAGCAGAGCCCAGCCTGCAGGCCAGATAATCCCTGTTAGAACCCCCCCCCCCCCCCCCCCGTCTCGTACCCCGAACGTCTATGACGTAAGCGATTATCGCTAAACAGTACGTCCGTAGTGATTTACCGTTTACAGCCGTCATAGACGGTCTGGGTACGAGAGTACCCCCCCCCCCCCCCCCCCCCCCCCCCCTAGTCTCGTCCCCAGACCCATATTCCCAACAGCTGCGGGTGGATTACATCACCGCTACGTGGAAAGTGGGTCTGGGAAATAAGAACGACGCACTTGTTCCGAGCGTCCCAAAACATTTTCCACGTAGCTTTCCACGTAGCGGTGATGTAATCCACCCGCAGCTGTTGGGAATCTGGGTCTGGGGACGAGACTACCCCCCCCCCCCCCCCCCCCCCCCGCCCGCGCGAGATTGAAAAACACCGTAACTCAGTAACCATTTACCAGTGGCGGATACAGGGGGGGGGGGGGGGGGGAAACTGGGTTTTGCCCCCCCCCCGCCAAGTTAGAAATTAAATATTCATAGCTACAAGGGGCGGTGTCTTACGTCGCCCTGATGATACAAATACAACGAAAACGCGCCGAAGTTACATGACAGCAGTAAAAAGCGGCTGGGGCGAAGACCCAGACCCCGGGTACATCTTCCTCTCTTACGCGCAATATTTCGTAGCCACGCCCAAACCATGATTATTAACGCCCCTCCCCTCTGCCCCCCCTCGCAAAAAAATTCTGGATCCGCCCCTGTTTACGCTAGCGCTTAACTTTTGTAGCACTACCATTCCTTTCCAGGAAAATGACCTGTGCGGCATCGCACTGACATGAATTACTTGTGACACCGCTCGTCTCCAACCGCGGAAATTCGGTGTAATAACATCCTTCAACACAGGCAACGTGTTATTTGCATCATTTACCTTATACTTAGCGGTGGTTAACAGGGGCGGCGGAAGATATACACAACCAAAACATTTTGCCCTTTACGGGTACCGTAATTTTCCTGTTACGGTATGTTATCGTGGTTGTTATAGGCAGACCATACATACTGTAACGATGGCGAATTATTGCCTATACGGTTGCGTCGGGTGCCAAGATTGTAAGTGCATCGTATAACTATCGGGTTTTCTCCGTGCCGTAAACAGATCGTACCGAGGGCGTGATATCGGGTTGTATTATATTGCTGCGTGGGCTGGGCTGGTTTGTAATCGCTTAATATTTATTGTGCACAAAAAAGGTTGTTACAGAAAAGCATACTACCTATAGTTATGTTCAAAAACAAGCTTGCACATGTTTCTTCTTTCTTTCTTGTTGTGAGCTGTACATTTCCTTCCACAATGGTTCTTCATGGACGAAGAGACTGCTGCAGTTGTGACAGAACTGACGGTAGCAATCAGTCTGCACACGTCTTCTGAGATGCCTATACACTCCCCAATACCGTTCACGTTCGCCAGTATCTCGAAAAGGGCAACCAACTTCAATAATTCCACACGAAAATTCATTTATACCTAGATTTCTATCCATGCGCATGCTCAAAGATTCTGCATGCACGTAATTGATATTCAAGAGCGCAGGCCCGTAGGTCTGGGCGCTCACACTTCCTTCCCCTTCTCCTGCAGCAACGCCGTTGCTGGATTTCTTGACAGTGCGTCCGCGTTCAGGTTCATAGTCCCTGGTCGATGTTCCACCCCAAAAGAGTAAGGTTGAAGGGCTAAGCTCCATCTGCATAGCCTTGCATTGTTTTCCTTGAGTTTTTCTAGCCACTCGAGTGCTCGATGATCTGTTTGGACTACAAATTTCCTGCCCAGTAGATAGACCTTGAATGCATCTAACGCCAACTTAATAGCCAAACATTCCTTCTCAATAGTTGAGTATCGTTGCTCCCTAGCCAATAACTTCCTGCTATAATAACCAACAGGGTGTTCCTGACCGTCCTCCTGTACTTGACTTAGAACGGCTCCCACTCCCCGATCAGAAGCGTCAGTCTGTACGATAAATGTTTTTGAAACATCCGGGCTACTCAAAACTGGCTCTGAGATCAGCGCTTTCTTCAAAGTTTCAAACGCTCTTTGACATCCTTCGTTCCACACCCCGCTATTAGGAACCGATTTCTTTGTTAAGTCTGTTAGCGGTGCTGCCACTGAAGCGAAATCTGGAATGAATCGTCTGTAATACCCTGCAAGACCTAGAAATGCTCTGACCGCTGTCTTGGTGTCTGGCTTTGGGAAAGAGCTAATCGCTTCTACCTTGCTCAAAATTGGCTTCACAACTCCTCCTCCTACAATATATCCGAGGTACTCGCAACTCCGCTTGGCAAATTTACTTCACAGTAAGTCCAGCCTTTTCTATCCTCATTAGCACCTCCTGCAGTTGTTTCAGATGATCCTGCCAGTCACTGCTAAAAATGGCAAAATCATCAATGTAGGCTACAGCATAATCTTCACATCCCTGCAACAATCGATCCATCAACCGCTGAAATGAAGCTGGGGCCCCGCTGAGCCCAAACGGCATCACTGTAAACTGAAAACTACCAAAAGGAGTGACAAAAGCAGTTTTGCATTTATCCTTATCTGCCATTGGAATCTGCCAATACCCAGTTGTGAGGTCTAACGTAGTGATAAAGTTTGCTTTCCTACACGGTCGATCAGCTCATCTATGCGAGGCATCAAATATGAATCGACCTGTGAAACTGAATTTAGCCTACGATAGTCCACACATAATCGTAACTCTCCATTTCTCTTTGGTACCACAACTATCGGGGACGCCCATTCACTACAGGTAGGCTCAATAATTCCACTCCGTTCCATTTCCTGAAGCTCCCTTTTTATAGAATTCCTATAGGCATGCGGCACCCGGTACGGAGGCAATCTAACAGGCTTAGAGCTATTGGTATGGATCCGATGCTCATACAAAGTCGTTTTTCCAGGCTTGTTGCTAAACACCTTTGCAAACCTCCCCAGCAACTCCTTAAGCTCCTTCTTTTGTCCGCTATCCAGCCCCTCCCCCATGTCAACAACTTGCCCGCCTCACCACTCCGCCATGAAGGGATATCCGCTTCTTCCTGTATTTCCTCTACGAAGCATCCTTGATTTTCCCGAACATGGAAGTCCTTGAGCATATTGACGTGGAACACCCGTTTTCTCTTTCTTCTGTCCTGCATGTCAATAAGGTAATTGACTTTACCCATTCGCTGCACCACTTGATAAGGCCCCTGCCATTGGGCAAGCAACCTGTTGGATGATGTTGGGAGTAGTACCAGTACGGAATCGCCTGGCTTGAACTCGCGGAGTCGAGCACCCTTGTCGAACCAAGATTTCTGCCGACGTTGGGAGCTGGATAGATTTTCCTGCACCAGTTCAGACATCTCTCTGAGTCGTTCCCTTGTGGACAAAACGTAACTGATTACATTTTCATCAGTAGTCCTACTTGTTGTTTCCCAAACTTCTTTTAAGATGTCCAGTGGTCCTCGTACGTCCCGACCATATAAAAGCTCGAAAGGGGAAAATCCCATTGATGCTTGCGGTACTTCCCGATATGCAAACAGTAGATAGGGAATTTTCTTATCCCACTCTTTTCCTCCGTCCGTTCCCGTCTTTCGCAACATTGACTTCAACGTCTGGTTAAATCGTTCAACCAGGCCGTCAGTCTGCGGATGGTATGGGCTTGTGCGTATAGGGTGCACCTGTAAGAGCCTGTACAGTTCAGCAAGTAATTGCGACGTGAAATTTGCTCCTTGATCTGTTAAGATCTCCCTGGGTACACCCACACGAGCAAATACCTTAATAAGCTCCTCCGCCACACTTTCAGCATCAATGCTTTTGAGGGGCACCGCCTCCGGGTAGCGAGTTGCATAATCACATATTACGAGGATGTACTTGTTCCCTGCTCGACTTCTGGGAAGTGGGCCCACAATGTCCATGGCAATGCGGCTAAATGGCTCTGAAACGATAGGAAGAGGAATCAATGGTGCTGGCTTAACCCCCTTAAATGAAGCCTTTTGACAAGCACTGCAAGTTTTACAATACATGTCTACGTCTCTAAAAATAGATGGCCAGAAAAACCTGCGCAATAGTCGTTGCCTGGTCCGATCTCTGCCTTGATGTCCTGCAATGGGAATATCATGAGACATCTCCAGTGCAACTTGCCTGCACTCCTTGGGTAGGACCAGCTGCTCAATCTCCATCTCCTCTCCTCTTCCCCTTGGTGTCCATTTTCTGTACAGCAACCCATCCCTTTTGAAGAACTCTCCTTCTGATCCTCCTGTCAATGCTGCAAGTTCCCTCACAGCTCTCAGTGTTTCATCCTGCTCCTGCAGATCCTTCAGTTTCTCAGCTGTGATGTTAATGTGAGGCAAGCAGTCTCCCTGGCTCCCAAGTTCCCTTCGCATTTGCCTTCTTTGCTCCTGTGACATAGTCTTCAATTTGGGTTCCTCTTCAGAGACACCTAATGGATTTGGTACCACCCCAGACATAACCTCCTTTTCCTTCCTCAGTACTTCCTCCTGTATTTCCTGTCGTCTCTTTGCCCTTGTTGTCACCACCATAACATGTTCTTGAGCAAAGAACACAGAACCAGCTCGTCTTCCTAGTAACTCCGTCATTCTAGAAGCATCAGTTCCAAGTATCACCTCCACCGGTAGTCTGTCAGCTACAGCAGCCTCCACTGTGACTGGAATGCCTTCCACCACAAGCTTGATATCTGCTAGGGGATACAAGACTGTGTCACCATGCACACATCTGATTGATACCCATTTCCCTCCAAGAACTTCTCCTGGGGGACGAATTGTCTCCGGACCATTGTGCGGGAACAACCTGTGTCTAACAATATGCGGCTTACCAAACACCCTTCCACAATTCCCTTACAATACATACCATCCTTCACCTTGTACTTTGATTCACGTCCAAACAATACCTCATTGTTGGGACACTTCCTTGCTGGGTGACCTGGTTTTCCACAGTTGTAGCACACTATGGTCTTCCGTCTGCTTGTCTCCTCTTTTGTGGTTTTCTTGTAGCACACGTCTTCTGAGTGCCCTGCTTTCCCACAAAATGAACATTTTTGCTCTGATCGAGTTCCCTTGACGTTTTCCGGATACCGCTGCGACTCCTCACGCCTGGCGTGTTCATATTCGTCAACGAGTTCCCCGGCCTGAATACACGTCTTAGGCTTTTGCTCCATAACCCAGAGTCGTTTGTTCGCTGGCAATGTGTTGAGGAACTGCTCCATGCCTATGAGCTCTTGTATTTCCTCCATTGAAGTACAGCTTATCATCCACTTGCGCAGTAGGTCCATAAGCTTTACGGAAAGCTCCCTATTTGTTTCCCCACTGCCACGAGTAATGCCACGGAAGCGCCTTCTATATGCTTCCTCGGTAATATCGTAACGCTGAAGGATTGCTGTCTTTATTGCTTCATAATTGCCAGAGTCCTCTCCGGGTAGAGCTGCGAATGCCAACTGGGCCTTGCCAGTGAGTTGAGGTGCCAGATACTGCGACCAGCAGCTTTCCTCCACCTTCTGTGCAGTCATAACGCGCTCAAAAGTTACTAAATAGGCTTCAATATCATCCTTATCACTCAACGGAACCAATTTGACACTTAGCTCACGTTTCGGACTTACGACTTTTGCCTTTTGTGAGTCTTCTACTAACTTCATGAGAGCCGCCATGTGTGTCTGCATCGTTTCCATCTGCCTTCTATTCTCCCGCTCACGAATCTGTCTTTCTTCCTCAAGCCTAGCCCGTTCTTTCGCGAATTCTTCTTTTCTTCGCGCCTTCTCAGTTGCTATTTCGTCTTCTCTCCTCCTACGGTCTTCTGCAAGTAATTTCAACATACCTTGCATCTCCTCCATGGTAGGTTTCTGATAAGGTTTTCCAGAACGAGTAGTCATACACTTGGGAAACGCAGGCGTCGGACAATGACCGTCTCGACTTAGATAATCCCACCGCTGCCACCAAATATGTGACAGAACTGACGGTAGCAATCAGTCTGCACACGTCTTCTGAGATGCCTATACACCCCCCAATACCGTTCACGTTCGCCAGTATCTCGAAAAGGGCAACCAACTTCAATAATTCCACACGAAAATGCATTTATACCTAGATTTCTATCCATGCGCATGCTCAAAGATTCTGCATGCACGTAATTGATATTCAAGAGCGCAGGCCCGTAGGTCTGGGCGCTCACAGCAGTTAGTTTGTTGGTGCTATCCACAGAGAGAATGGTTCGTAGCAATGAGAATAAAGGACAGTCAAACTCGTTCAAAAGTGGTGTTCCCATCAGCCGAAGCCATTGCTTTGAACCCTCGCACTTTAAGCACAAAGTTGCACCACTAGATATGTTATCAGGAGTGTAGTGTGGAGTTGACCCTAGTGGTAGATAAAATACATGGAGTATTCTTCATGAACATGATTGTTGTACAGTTGTACCTTGTTCACAGAAGCATGTAGCTATAATCACCTGAGTGGGTGAAGCATTGTTGTTAAGAAACCACCGCTCTGTAAGAACTGCACAACTGTCTGATAATGTACACAGGTCGAGTTTTTGATTCATTATGAGGAGCTGGCTGTGGGTCAATTATGGATGACAAGAGTCAAAGAAACATGTACCTTTTTGGAAACCTGTGAAGGGTTATGAGTGTGCCCCATGCATGACTTCAAGTTCAACAAACCTTTTTTCCACAGCCCGAGTGACAAATTCTCTTTGCATTATTAAAAACCATCATGGGACAGTGTTGAAGAATTGTTCAACTGCCATAAAGCTCACTTAGCCTGCTGCCATATTGACCAAAAAGAAAAAATTCAACACGAGCTAACTTACACATATATATATAGTACTGCATAACAGATAAGATGAGATAACTTGCTGCTTCTAAGGCAGTGAGAAGCTGTAGAGGAAATTGACAAGATGTCGTATTTGCAGGAGACAGAACCTGGAAAAGGGCAGTGTTTAGTTACTGCAATATAGCTTTTTTAAAAACATACTCTTTTTGGGCGAAAAAAATCTGGGCTTGAAATTGATTGAACCTGACGGAGGCTTGGTACTTCAACACTTGCACTACGAAACATTTACACATATACATATATCCATAGCACTGAACAAGGACTGAAGAAAAAGAAGAGCGAACATTACTTGGAAATGGGATATAGCAGTGTGCTGAATGACAGCAAGCCTCCAACCATACTTCATTGTCTATAACCACACACCATTATGATAGTATAGTGATATGCTGTCAATTAGCTCACCTGTTTCAAGTTCCAACAGGGCCTCACATTGTGGCTTTTTGTTTCGAAGGACTCCACTTTTTTGGAACGCATCAGTTTCGTATACAATACATCATCCTATGCAACAAGGAAACAGCATTCACCAACGAGCTAAGAACTAACTTACTTATACCTCTCGCTGCGAATCAATATTAGTGTTGGATGGATCATCAGTCGCGAACGTCTCAACGTTAGAATATGTCTTACAAGCCTCCAACTTTGCGTTTGCAGACCGCACGGTGAACGTGGTTCATGCGAAACGGTCACAAAGTGCTATTGATCACAGTAGGCACTCTTCCAGCCAATTCTGAAGCTATTGGGGAAATTTCCATTCGTCCCTATCCTGAGTTATGCATGGTCAAGAAGGAGGAGGATAATTCGTAAACATTAAATCTCACTCGTAAACACTACGTAAATATGTACATTCTTTCACAGATCTAGTTACCTTTTGAAGTACAACGGTTCCGCCATAACTAATATTATTATAATAAAAACCTGCACATGACGTGGCTTTGTTGCACCCGTAAAATGGCGCCGATATTTGGCTTTGTTTTACGTACCACCTTTGGCCTGTGCACTGCGCTAGTCTACGGGACGTACGATGTAACCACCCTTTTTTGGTCTATGATCTGACTTAAACTTAAAGAAAAAGAGCACAATATTGTTGTATTAGCATTTTAAACTTAATTCGAAGGAGATTTGGGCTTCCATATATACTAGTACAAAATCGGGACATACTAGTAGCAAGATCTCAAAATAAGCATGCAAATCCAATCATAAATAACCTATCAACGTGTTAGTATTTATCTACTTTCCGTACACCACATGTCATTATGGTAAGGTATCAGCCTACTTCGGGCACGTAAAACACACCGTTCCAAAAAGTAAGTTACACCCGGCACTAACCATGTTATATCATACCGGGTTTCATATGTAATCATTTATCGGTACTCGTACGGGTTATAAAATTGACCCGTTACGACATGTTTCGTAGTTACATACCGATAATTCACCGAAAATTTTTGGTTGTGTATATGATTGGGGGGGGGGCTTAGGATAATTGAATTCATGAATTTGAATGGGGGCATTTGTTCACATATTCCTTTCGTCCGCCGGGGGCAGGCTGGCATGTGCCATGATGCATAAGCTTGCCAACTGTGCTGTAGAGAGTGAGAGCGTGTAGGGAGTGTACTTATGTTGGCTGGCTTTTTTAACTGTTGATCAATCCTTATTATTTTATTAGGGGACCTAAAAGTTACCGCGTAATAGATTGGTAGTCTTGGGCTATTTGTATGTATACATGAATATCATGTGGACTTATGAACGTACTGCTCGTTATGCCATTTAGCTACCAGGCCCTAGCATACGAGAAGCTAAAATGTACTGTGTGGATTTATAGCTAACTTTTCCGCTTGAGCATCCTTTCATTGGCTTTGTAGGTCCCACAAATATGGCGGAAGCTGGTGGAAGTATTATTATTAGTTAGACAGACAAAGTTGGCTTCTTATTTTTATCTACTTTTTATTTGCAATGTGCGTTGGTTAAAATGTGCGTTGGTTAAAAGAAATAGAATTCCTGTTTATAATAATAGGCATATAGGTTGCCTGGCAGCTAAATTGTCCTCATATTTCTGCCTTTTAGCAGTGCAGTTCTCCTCGTGCCTATCCTTGTATACCCCCGTAATTTCGGCGTATACTCCCGAACTGAAGAGATTAAGTGTGGGCTATAAAAAATTTGCCCACTAAACTAGAAACTAGATTCATTGCCTGGTTTTTTACTGTAGATTTGTGGTGTACTTTGTGTAATGTTATGGGACTGTAGTAACCTAACAAGCCAACTGCCTCGCAATCCCGAAGGATAATCGGGTATTTGCATCTCTTTGGGCACTACACAATCTCAATAATAGTGCAGACCAACCCAATCAATACACTGTGCAAGGGTATAAATACATAACAACTGAAAAGTCCACCAATGGGATTTGTCTACGACTCCTGTCAGGTGAAACTCTACCAATCCCATTGGTCCATCAAAGCTAAGCTTGCATGTGCTTGCCTATGCTTGCCTGTGCTTGCAATCTTGCACCAGTATTTGACACCTTATTTATGACAACCACACAGTGGTCAGGATACCATATTTACAATCTAACAGGGGGGTGTCGCTCTCTTGCTGAACTCCTAAGGACTGGAAGCTTGGCTGCCCCTGGTTCCTCTGCTTGCTCTTCAATGTGAGGTGGTGGTTCTGGTTCTTCATCCGGTTGAACATTTAACTCTTTGTTCGCGAGGTATTGCTTCTTCCATGCTTGTAGTCCGAGTGTCAGCCCATGAATTTTCCTGCTCTGAGACTGATGCCGCGGTTTTCCTGGATTCACCAGAAAACTAGATGCACTACGAACATGATCAAAATGTCTATGAACAGTCCTGCCATCATTCAGTAGCACTTGAAGAGATACAGGACCCCTGCTGCTAGACACTTTCCCTGCAATCCATTTGGAACCACTTCCAAAGTTCCTCACGATTACTGAATCCCCAACCAAGAAGTTACGCTGCTTAACATTCTTGTCATGTGCTATCTTTTGCATGTTTCGCTTTTCAAGTACTCTCCTTCTCACTTCTCCTTCTGGTAGCAACTTGTGCAGACGAGTTCCTAAACACCTGCCCATGAGAAGCTCTGCTGGGGTTTTGCCAGTAGTTGTGTGAAGAACTGAACTGGAATTTTGCTAGCCTGCATTCTAACGACTCCCTTTTCTCAGACTTCTTGATTGCATTTTTGAAAGTCTGGACTGCCCTTTCCACTAATCCATTTGAAGATGGATGATATGGTGCAGTTCTAACATGTCGTATACCATTTTGTCTCAAGAAATGTTCAAATTCAGCACTTGTAAAGACTGAACCGTTGTCTGTGACCAGTGTGCTGGGAATGCCATGGGTAGCAAAGGAAGACCTCAACTTATCAATGGTGACTGCTGATGTAGCTGACTGAACACAGTGGACATCCAGCCACTTCGAGTGTGCATCAATCACTAGAAGAAACATTTTTCCACAGAAAGGACCCGCACAGTCTGCATGTAGACGAAACCGTGGAACATCAGGCCATTCCCAGGGGTGGATGTAAGGCAACTCTTTGCCGTTTTCTCGATGTCTGAATCCAGATTTGGCCACCACACGAAACTTCTGGCCAAGCTTTTCATCTTGGAAATGCCTTGATGGCCAGCATGAAGCTCCTGTAGTGTTAATTGTTGCCCTGGTTTAGGAACAATAATCCTGATACCCCTCATGATGCAGCCCTCCTGGATGCTGAGTTCATCCTTGCATCTGCTGTAAGGATTCAAATCATTATTTTCAGAGTCTGTGTGCCAACCTTCCTTCAGTAGGTTACGCACTCCACCAATATTGGGTCTTTATCTGTCCAGCGTCAGATCTGAGCCACGCTGACAGGGTCTTGAAGGGTGTCCTTTAGAAAGACTGTCTCTTCTGGCACAGGAACTTCCACAGGTATATCTGGAAGGGGAAGTCTGCTCAATGAGTCTGCATTAGCATTCTGCTTTTCTGCCTTGTACTCAATGGTATACTGGTAGGCACTCAAAATCAGTGCCCATCGCTGTAATCTTGCTGATGCCATTGCTGGAATGCCTTGCTTTTCTTCAAACAAGTGCAGCAATGGTTTGTGGTCTGAACAAATAACAAAAGATCTACCCATCAGGTAGCTGTGAAAGCGTTTGACAGCAAATACAATAGCCAACCCCTCTTTATCCAGCTGAGAGTAGTTTCGTTCTGCAGTTGCCAGAGCTCTTGACACAAAAGCTATAGGCTGCTCTGTCCCATCAGCGTCCTTATGTGACAATACTGCTCCCACTCCGTATGGTGAAGCATCGCAGGCAAGTACTAGGTCCTTTTTTTGCTGTCATAATGGGCTAAAATTTTTGAGGATGTCAACAATTTCTTGGCCTTTTCAAACGCTACCTGCTGCGGCTTTTCCCATGACCAAGATTTCCCTTTAGTCAGCAGGGTGTGGAGTGGAGCTAGCGTGGAGGACAAACTTGAAAGGAATCTTCCGTAGTATTTTAAGAGTCCCAGGAATGAACGCTATTGGAAGACGTTCTCTGGTGCTGGTGCCTCTAAAATAGCTCTCACCTTCGCGTCTGTGGGACTTAACCCCGCTTTTGATATTTTGTGGCCCAAATATTCAACCTCAGGCTGCAGAATATAACATTCAAATCTTATTAGTGTTACTCCCGCCTCCTTGAGTCGCTTCAATACCTCGTCCAGATTTTTCAAGTGTTCGCTCTCATTCTCGCTTGTCACCAAGATGTCGTCGATGTAAGTGCATACCTGCTGTAACAGCGAGTCCATCGTACGCTGGAATATCGCAGGAGCCGAAGATACTCCAAACAGAAGGCGGTTATACCGAAACAGACTCTTGTGCGTGTTCACCGTGACAAACTTCTTTGAATCGTCATCTAGCTCCAACTGCTGATATGCGTTAGCGAGATCCAACTTTGAAAACGCTACTGGGTCAGTTCACACTAAATTGTACCACCCTGAATACATCATGCTCTCATATTGGCATACCACTTACATATAATATACTCCCCTGTGATATCAACAAAATTCCCCTACACATGTATACTCTATGTTTATCTGTTATATAATATGGCTTGCTGAATAATTAATTATTTTGGTGACCTTTGTCAATTGAAACAAGTGTAGTTTGAGTCCTGACATGCACAAGTTTGGGCCTTTTGCACACAACAAAGTAGATAATGGAGTGGCACCCATTGCAAGTAAACTTACTTTAATTAATGTTAATAGGTTAATATTACTATGAATTTTTGATGAGTTTTGAAAGTAGCAAATAATCACTTCCTCTATTTCTCACCATAAATAGCTGCTATTACCCTTAAGGCACATAGCTTGACAGCTTTTGTGGGAATTTAACTACTGGACTGTAAAATGACTAGTAGCCATTTTATTGCTTCTTGGTTTGGCTTTGTTAATTGACATAGTCACTATGAGGTGTTAATGGATGTCATAACTGAGAACCCACACTTCCCAGGACTGTCTAAACAAAATCTACAGCAATGTCAAACGGCCCTGTGCCTACTTACAATCAATACATCACAATTATTGAATTGTTCGTAATGGACAATGCAACAGTAGTGGTGCCGTTTGTTACATGCGGTGGCCAGAAAGGGTCCTTTTGTCATTAATAAAGCCAGCGCTTAGTTGCGCAATGCTGGCTATCTATAAATGATTTCAAAGCAGCACGCTGTGTTCTATGCAATCCTCACTGATAATGCCATTTCCTCCTCAAAAACGCTGTTGCAACACACTGAAGCGCCATGAAGTGACTCGTTAACGAGGTCTGAATCCTGTCTCATCTACACTTATGGCTCTACATCCATCCCTTGGTCTTACCTGCTCTCAATATCATTGCACTGATTGCCGCAAAGAATTGATGGCAGACCGCCAGCAGCCTTCTTCATCCCAGCAACAGCTCCAGCAGCCTTCTTCATCCCATGGTACCTGTGCACCCACCCTTTCTGTTGACAATGCTGGTAACATTGAAGGCATTTTCTGGAATGAAGAATACAGTACGCATTCACCTGAAAGTGAACAAACACGTGGCTGGACTGAAGAAGAGTCATCTAATTCTGATGGCTTATCACATGTGCTGCTGAAGCGTAAGACTGCACACACTGACAGAGGTGCTCAAGCAAAGAAGAGGAGAATGGATGATGGAAAGGCCATGCACCACTGTCTCATTGAATGATGGAGAAGAGCTTGTCCAACAGCTTAAGGAGAAGTTTAACTCCACAACAAGGAGTGAAAGGTTGAGAATTTTAACCATTCTTCCCAAGAGCTGGTCAAGGCGTAAATTTGCAAAGGTCTTTGGTGTATCCAGGTACTTGGCAAGGAGGGCCAAAATGCTGGTAGCAGAGAAAGGTGTTTTGTCAAGCCCCAGCCCCAAACTAGGCACCTGAACTTTAGTATCCTGGCTGGAGCTGCTGGTACACATTCAGTGTGCGTCTGTACAATCAATCAGAACATTAAATTGATGATGGCTGGAGGCAAGATAGAGTCACTAACTGATGGATTATACAAGCACTACCGACACTGCCTTGCAGCGATGCAATGTAACCCGCCAAACATAGACTGTCATTTTGGCAACTGCAATCAATGTACTGGCACAGAACCACTCCACAAATCCCTGCAAGCTGCTTTTGATAAACACTCTATCGACACCGTGGAGTTCAAGCAGTGGACTTCCACAGACCGTGCTACTCTGGAAACAAGGGTGCTTCAAGTTGATGAGTTCGTGGACTGTTTCAACACCATGATGAAAAAGCTCGTTGTTCATGACTTTACTGCCAAAATGCAGTCAAGTTTCATGCAACAGAAGAAGGAGAGCCTGAATGAGGGAGAATTTCTGGTGATTGCTGACTTCTCCGAAAACTTCAGTTTTGTTGTTCAGGATGAAGTTCAGTCATTCCATTGGAACAACAGCTCTGCCACTGTCCACCCTTTTGTCTGCTATTACCGGGAGAAAGAAAATCTCAAGAGCCTCTGCTACATCATCATCTCTGAAAACACAGCATGATACCATTGATGTCCATCTATTTCAGGGAAAACGTGGAGTTTTTGTCCCAAAAATGTGGAATTTTTACAAATCTGTGCTACCATTTTCTGGACTTTGGGGTACATGCAGAGTGGCACTTCTTCGCGACATCTCACATGAAGTCTGCAGGGGACGGTGCTGGAGGAACCTTGAAGCGACTAGCCACAAAAGCCAGTCTTCAGCGTCTCTACAAAGACCACATTCTAACAGCAGAACAGCTATATCTCTTTGCAGTTAGTGAAATAAAGGGAATGCACTTTGGCTTTGCAACACTGAGTGAACATGAGCAAGAAGCCAAAGTACTTGAAGATCGACTGAAAAGGAGCAGAACTGTTCCAGGGACACATCAGCTGCACAGTGTTGTTCCAGTTAGTACCACTGTGGTTGAAGTGAAGTCTTTTTCAAACAGTGCATCCCCAAGGAAAGAAAGGGTTGCATTGGGTCAAACTTTTAACCCTCTTCCATTTGGTGCAATTAGTGGGTATGTAACTGTGGCATACGATGGCTCCTGTTGGCTTGGCTGTGTGTTCAATGTGAATGAACATGAACATACCATCACAACAACATTTCTCCATCCCAGTATCTCAGCTACATCATTTGTCTACCCTGACCAACAGGATATTTTGGACATAGATCCATCAGACATTCTGACTCGTGTCCAGCCGTCAACAGCTTCTGGTAGAACCTACACTTTAACAAAGAAAGAGATACAGGAAGCTCTACAGACCTACCTTTCATAAACCACATGCATGCAGATACATTTTATTGTAGGGTCAATCTTAACCATTTCATCACACATGTGTCTGAGTTTCAGAAACAAAATATATCCATGAACTAAACATACTAACATATGTAAGAATATAAATTATTAACTCTTGACTTCAATGATTTCATGCGTTATGAGTTGACCAACTTATGTAAACAATGCCTATTATCTTTTTCTTCGTAAGAGCCTTTGTGACCTTTTTATTTACGTGCGCAGCTGACATCTATAGCTACCTTCCTATCTTTCAAATTCAGCGTAGGAACAGAAAACTAAGAACCAATATCAATTTGAAGCCTAGATTTTACTACCAATTTAAAACGAACACTTTTTTCTCATTTTTTCTTGAAGCAATGTGAAGTACCTTGTCTTGGAGTCCTATGTTCAAGATTGCTAGATGGAATGCCAAGGTGTTATTGAACTGCATAGCGCTGAAGTACGAATGTAGAGGACTCTTAAGAATCCTTACAAAGGCGATAATTATCCACAATGCCTGCGTGTACAAACAATGAATTTCTTTAGTGCTAGCTTCCTACGTACAATGTTCAGTGCACACAAGGACGACTGTGATTGGCTTGCATGTGATGCAATGACCGACGGAAGGGCGGGGGGGGGGGGGGGGGGGGGAAGGGAATGTGCAGCTAGAGCCATCAAAATAGTGACACGTATTATAACTAGGAACCTATGCCTCCAACCCCCTATCTTTAAACGGTCTTTGAATGATAATACAAATTTATATTACATAACATTAATTAAACATCATTCAAAGACCGTTTAAAAATAGGGGGTTGGAGGCATAGGTGCCTAGTTATAATACGTGTCACTATTTCGATGGCTTTAGCTGCACATTGCCTCCCCCCCCCCTCCCTTCCGTCGGTCATTGCACCACATGCAAGCCAATCACAGTCGTCCTTGTGTGCACTGAACATTGTACGTAGGAAGCTAGCACTAAAGAAATTCATTGTTTGTACACGCAGGCATTGTGGATAATTATCGCCTTTGTAAGGATTCTTAAGGATCCTCTACATTTGTACTTCAGCGCAATGCAGTTCAATAATACCTTGGCATTCCATCTAGCAATTTTGAACATAGGACACCAAGACTAGGTACTTCATATTGCTTCAAGAAAAAATGAGAAAAAAGTGTTATTTTTGAATTGGTAGTAAAATCAAGGCTTCAAATTGATATTGGCACTTAGTTTTCTGTTCCTACGCTGAATTTGAAAGATAGGAAGGTAGCTATAGATGCCAGCTGCGCATGAAAATGAATAGGTCACAAAGGCTCTTACGCAGAAAAAGATAATAGGCATTGTTTACATAAGTGGTTAGAATTGTGGTCAACTCATAACGCATGAAATCATTGAAGTCAAGAGTTAATAATCTACATTCTTACATATGTTAGTATGATTAGTTCATGGATATATTTTGTTTCTGAAACTCAGACACATGTGTGATGAAATGGTTAAGATTGACCCTGTACAGTTTAGATTTTGTGGGTTCTCTGTTATGACATCCATTAACACCTCATAGTGACTATGTCAATTAACAAAGCCAAACCAAGAAGCAATTAAATGGCTACTAGTCATTTTACTGGTATTACAGTCCAGTAGTTTATTTCCCACAAAAGCTGTCAAGTTAAATGCCTTAAGGGTAATAGCAGCTATGTATTAAAAAAAAATGGTAAGAAATGGAGGATGTTATTTTTTGCTACTTTCAAAATTCATCAAAAATTCATAGTAACATTAACCTATTAACATTAATTAAAGTAAGTTTACTTGCAATGGGTGCCACTCTATAATCTACTTTGTTGTGTGCAAAAGGCCCAACTTGTGCTTGTCAGGACTCAAACTACACATGTTTCAATTGACAAAGGTCACCAAAATAATTAAATATTCAGCAAGCCATATTATATAAACAGATCAACATAGAGTATACATGTACATGTGTAGGGGAATTTTGTTGATATCACAGGGGAGTATATCAGGAACTACGATAGTAGTTCCTATATAGGAATTGACCCGGGTCGTGAATATTATTAAAAAACGCGACCCGCGTATAACTCGCGTACTAAGAAACGGATAGTTTAGCTCTTTGTTCCTATCGAACCAGAAGGCAAAGACGGTCATTTTAATGTTTTGTTCCAGTCTTCAAACTGTTTCCTTTAAGAGAACAAAAACGTTCGTGTTTTACCTCGTCCCCAGGCCAAATCTTCTCCGTCGTCGTCGTCGTCGTCTTCTTCTTCTCGGGTGAGTGAGTATAACTCCGGATAGGAACGGTTTTAAAGAGCGCCAATTATACCAATCGCTTTAGAATCTCCTGGAAGGCCATCTTCAAGTATCAGATGTATGAATAAAGCATAAAACTGACATACGTAATCATTACGTAATGCGTAGTGGTAAATAGAAGCGTTCCCATGGCGACATTTCGTATATTTAGAATTGTGCAAACAAAAGAGGAGAGCAGACGACGCGAGAGACGACGTGTTTGAATTCTCCCGCGTTCCTTACAGTGATTCCAAACAAAAGCGGGCGTCTGCTCGTGAAGGTAATTGAAGCGGAGGGGGGGGGGGGGGTTAGGGGGGGTGGGGGGGGGGCGCACTTGCCAGTATTAATATTTGATAATTAAAAAATAGAGGAAACAAGTAAAGAAAAACATTCTCTAACGAGAAAGTTGGTGGGATATAGGAATTGGAGGCAATGGTGGTGTAAAAAGGAGGGGAACAAGGTTTTGAGAAAAGGGTAAATGAGATAAAAATCCTATATTTAGCACATGTACATGCAACAACCAAAAGAAGTGCTAAATATAGGATTTTTATCTCATTTACCCTTTTCTCAAAACTTTGTTCCCCTCCTTTTTACACCACCATTGCCTCCAATTCCTATATCCCACCAACTTACTCGTTAGAGAATGTTTTTCTTTACTTATTATATGTAAGTGGTATGCCAATATGAGAGCATGATGTATTCAGGGTGGTACAATTTAGTGTGAATTGACCCTACCCCGCCAGCGAGCAATGCGAAGAGATCATCCACGTGTGGGAGTGCATACGCTTCTAGCTTTGCTACTTTATTCACAGTCAATTTGTAATCACCACAAATCCTAATTGAACCGTCAGGCTTGATGACTGGAACAATTGGCGCAGCCCAGTCTGAAAATTTCACTGGCTCAATGCTCACCAACCTGTCCAGTTCTTTTTCCACTTTTGCTTTCCACGCCAGTGGAACTGTGCGAGGTCGGAAGAACTGTGGACTCTCCTTTTCATCCACTACTATTTTTACCTTCACCCCTTTCATTACACCGAGTTGTTCATTGAACACTTCCTGGTGTCGGTTCAGGACTTCTGCTAGTTTTGGCTTTGTTTCCGCATGAACCATATTCAGCTGAGTCCATCCAATTTAGGTTCGCCAACGAGCTCCTTCCCAGAAGACTTGGGCCATGACCTTGCACCACAAATAACTCCAACTTCTTCTTCTGGCTGTTGTGCTCGACAACTACCTCCATCGCCCCCCAGAACCCGGATCCGTTCTCCTGTAAAAGTCTTCAGTTGTATTGTCAAAGGCTGCAGCAAACGTTTATTTCCCCATAGCTTCATAAACGTCCTTTCGCTGACCAGAGTGATCACCGCTCCAGTGTCAACTTCCATTTCCAGAACTTTCCCTTCCAAACGTACCATCGCCATGATAGGTTTGGACTTTTTAACAGGCTCAACGACTAATATATCTATCTCAGACTCTTCCGCATCCGCTGACACCACATTAGCTTTGCCTTGTCGGGCTTCTTTGTTCAAAACTTTCCCGCCTTCGTTTTTGCTTTCAATCTGCAAGCTTTGGCTATGTGTCCAGTCTTCCCGCAGTTGAAGCAGTCTGCTTGTTTGAACTTGCAGGTTTCTTGCGAATGCTTTCCTCCACAGCGATAACACAAACCGCTCTTGCTGCCTTTCCATTCAACCGCATTCACTGCATCACACGAGTTTTGTAGTGGCTTTGAAGTCAGATCCGCTGCGACACGTTCCGCTGACTCTAGAGCTAGCGCTAGCTCCAAAGCTTTCTTGAATGTCAGGTTGGGTTCGGCCAATAACCTGCGTTGGATGCAGTTGTCGTTAATGCCGCACACTAGCCTGTCTCGAAGCATCTCGTCCAGAGTTGCCGCAAAGTTGCAATGAGCTGCCAACTGTCTTAACTCTGCCACAAAAGCTGCCACGCTTTCTGGCTTCTGGCGATCCCTAGTGTTAAACTTGTATCTGGAAACTGTTACTGAAGGAACTGGATCAAAATGTCCACCGAGGACCGCGACTAGTTCCGTGAAAGTCTTTTCCGCAGGTTTCTGAGGCGCTACCAGTCCTCTCAGTAGTTTGTAGGTCGACGCTCCGCATACACTGACGAAAATTGCTCTTTTCTTGTCGTCGTCTGCGATGCAATTCACCACGAAGTACTGCGCTAACCTCTCTGCATACGCTGACCATTCCTCTTGGGAAGAGTCGAATTCTGCAATGCTGCCGAAGGATAGTGCCGCCATTGCCAGTATTTTTCCCGCATTGCCAAATGTAGTAACCTAACAAGCCAACTGCCTCACAATCCTGAAGGATAATCGGGTAATCGCAATCTCTTTGGACACTACACAATCTAATAATAGTGCAGACCCAATCAATACACTGTGCAAGGGTATAAATACATAACAACTGAAAAGTCCACCAATGGGATTTGTCCACGACTCCTGTCAGGTGAACTCTACCAATCCCATTGGTCCATCAAAGCTAAGCTTGCATGTGCTTGCCTATGCTTGCCTGTGCTTGCAATCTTGCACCAGTATTTGACACCTTATTTATGACAACCACACAGTGGTCAGGATACACTTCTCTGTACTCATGTTCACCCTTCTCTGCACCCATGGTCATCCTTCTCTACACTCATGGTCACCCTTCTCTACACTCATGGCCACCCTTCTCTACACTCATGATCACCCTTCTCTACACTCAATGTTACCCTGACTATTGTTTGCCATTTTTGTTTAAATGTGTATGAAGCATCCGTACATTATTGAAACCAATCTTTCATTTCAGTCTGTGCAGGTGTTATGGATAAAGATAAGAGAAACTGTGCATTTTTCATGAAAGGAGGGTATAGCAAATGCAAAATACCCTGCAGGAACCTTCACCCCATTACCTTTGGTGAAGGCTGGGGAAATGTACCCACTAGTAAGTGTCTAGTGATTAACACTAGCATTCTAACATCATATCACACATATGCTCATTTTAAGTGTCATGCAATATTTTGACTCCTGTACATTATTGGCACTTAATTTTACCTTAATTTTCATTTCAGTTTTTTCTCGTGTTGTGAAGAGAGACACTGTCTGTAAATTTTTCAATCAAGGAGATTGTCGGTATGGGGCCAATTGCAGGTTCTGTCATGTGATTTGTGGAGATCCAAATGGAGGAAAGAGGAAGTAAGTGTCTATGTGTTTTGTTGTTGGGCTCTCAGAACCCCCAAGCTTAGCTAGTTAGGGCTAGATTCTGTATTTGGTGTCTGTACTAAAGATAATTATTTAGATCAAAGAAATCTTGTAATGTCGCTTTGGATTTGGGTGTGATAGAGCAAAATGTATAGGATTTATAAGATCCTATCAAAATGATTTAAAAATTGTGTTGTTTTGTTTTCCAGGTTTGAATCCGAGGCTGATAAAATATCTGGCTTGTCCAATTCATTTATAGGTTGGTGCTTAAGCTACAGTACCACTCCTATTACAATCACATGCGAGTCACACACGAGTTGCGAGCGCGTGAGCAATAATCGCTCGTGAGAAATCACTCGTAAGCATTATTAATAGGTTACTTGTGTGGCGCTTGCAAATCACTCGCTCGCAAAATGCATTTATGGCACGAGTGATATACATGTCGATCAGTTCATCATTTGAAGGCATAGTACATGGTTTATTGTCAATGAATTTGTACGCTTTGGAGCTGGCCCTTTCTTGTCTGCAATCGGTCCTGACATTTTCTTTCTAATTTCATTGACATAAGGAAAATAGTTGTTGCACAACGTAATGTGTTTTTGCTGTTAAACTGAGGGAATTGTGTTGTGTAACATTGTGTTTGCTTACATGTGTATATAGAGATAAGGTCAAGTCACATCAGTTCTATTAACTTTTTGCATTGCATTGTTCAATCAAATCTCAAGGTACTTTATAAGGGCAGACACTTTACCAGGCCAAAGTTTATTGCACTAGGTCGAGAATGACACTGAATTTGCAAGCTAATGTCACATCCTGGATTGAAATATACCGCCAGAGATGCACATCATTAAAACCAGTAGATATTATAGAAACTGTCCATAGACAACGCTGGCACTTTATCGAAATGCTCTGTATTTAAAGGTCCATCCACAAGAACCATTTAGGTCTGTTGCTATGAAAAAATTTCGTATTAAAGGGTGTAGCCTTTTTGTTGAACGTTAACGTTTCAATGCAATGAAACAACCGTGTGGCACTGTCGTACATGTACATACAACTTACTTATTATTCGTTGGCACTTTCCAATGAAAAGAGAATCGAGAATATATTGTTGCAAGTTGGGAGCGAGTTGCTTGTTAACGTGAGGGTAAACGTGTGGGTGAGTGGGTACTGTACATGTAAATCCCAGTAATCATCCGGATCCATTATCCCCTAGTGAAGATATATAGCAAAACTAAGTTGATAAAACTAGGGTCACTGAAAACGAAAGTTGTAGTTTTTCCCTACTTGGTGGCAATTGTATAGTCCATGCATCTATGCAGTTACATTTTCAATATCACTTGTGGTTATTGTTTTCAATTCTAATTGATATAAATTTTTTTGTCCGTCATGATAGCTTTATCATCTTTTGAGTTGTCATCAAGTTATGTATATGAAACGTTCTATAGGAAAATGGATCTTGTGGATTTTATTTTATAACATAAAATTCAAATCGATGTATCCCTTGACTCTGGTCAGGGTAGGGTGGTTAGGCCAGGGTAGAAGCCCAAAGGGTGCTGCCTGCCATTGATGTATAAACAATAACACCTGTACCAATACATGTATAAGTGAAGCCAATGCACAGGTGTTAAGCACAGCATTTAGCTGTAAACTGAGTGCACCCCTATGATCCTTTATATACATGTATGACCTGTAACCATACCAGGTGTCAATATTTCGACAGAGTGTTAGATGGGGTATGTCTGAAAGTGAGGGAATTAGTTAAATGGAGGCGAGGCTTTCCCAGACATCTAGGCTCAGGAATGAAAAGTGAGGCTTTCCCAGGGGAATTTAGTGTATTTTGATGTTGCCATGTGCACTTACACACACACACACAACACACACACATACCATGGACAGTCAGTCATTCACACATCAATGCTTTGCTATTGCAATTTCCTAATTGTTGACCCACATACTTTAGCAGTCATTCTATCATCACTGGTTTCTATATTTGTATTTCAATTCGAGCCTTCGTTTTTTCTAAATTGTCTTGTGTTTCAATGTGCACATTTATGCATGCACACATGCACACCACACACAAGCGCATACACCTGCAATTGCTGTCACATGTTTATTGTTTGTGTAAATTCTTTGCTCTGGCAATTTTATTACCCATTACCAACAGGTCTCTTGTTGCCTTTTGCACTTTTAGACATACTCATGCACATGCACACACACACATGCACCCACACATGCACACACCCACATGCACATGCACACACACATGCACACACCCGCATGCACATGCACACACCCATATGCACATGCACACACACAGGAGTCATGATTCAATCACAAACATATGTGCATATGCACAAATAAAATGGCTTTGGCAGTCATCCATCAACACACACACACACACACACACACACACACACACACGCACGCACACACATGCACACACACACATGTAGAAGGGCGGGCCCTACCACCGCGTTTGGTCAGGTGGTAGGGTGTCAAGCCTATACCAAGATTTGTGCTGCTGCAATGGGCATTGCAGCTCCAATCGAATTGCAGCGTTCAAGTGGGTTCATTATCACCCAATTAGTGGTTGATGTGAGATAATTATGGGTTTCCTAGAAATATACTTTTTAACCCAGTAAGTACTTAAGCGGTTTGATGAAGCGAAGACGTTTTATTAGCGATTGTGTTACCAAGGCAGCTGAAGAGTTGGGCTACCCAACTATGACGATGAAACAGCTAGATGTAGCAATAGCGTTTGTTGAAGGAAGAGATGTTTTTGCCATTCTGCCATTTTGGTATGGTGGTGGTATGCACATAATTATCACGTAAATGTGTATATATACATGTAATATGATGATTTCACAGCATATATTACATAACTGTTCTGCACAAATCTTGGTATGCCCTACCACCCGACCAAACGTGGTGGTAGGGCCCGCCCTTCTAACCCACATGCGCATGCACTCGTGCATACACTCACATGCACATGCACACACACACACAGGAATCACAAACATACATGTATGTGCATATGCAGCCATAAAAATGGCTTTGGCAGTCATCCATCAAACACACACACACACCACAAAAGGCCTCTGCTTTGTAAATTTGTGTTTGAATTATTATCTAATTTCCCTGTTGTCTCTTGTTGCTATGTGCACATTTACATGTGAACCTGCACTACGAGAATGCGCACTTATGCACACAGGCATGCATACACAAACACATACACACAAACAAACAAACAAACAAACATACACACACACACATACACACACACTTGTTGACACCATTCTGCTTGGTACTCCACTTGCACTCACTCTTCACCTCATATGCAATTTCTGTTGATTTTTTCCCCCTACTCCCCCTGTTTGGCTTTCACTAATGTACCCATGGCCTCCACTAGATGCTCATATCCCATCTCCTACACTAGGGACTCATGTCCCATGATTCTAAGTAGGTTGAGTAACGCCAGCAGCTACATGTAGGTAGGCGCACAACCATATACCATTACCCATACTAGCCGTTGAGGTTTTCAATATACAGCACATGTATCCAGGCTAAGAATCTCCGACACTATGGATACTGAGCTGGCTTTCTGTAATTCCATGTATTGCCCTGAAGTCACCTTGACACATCCATCTTGTGACTTGGCTGCATGGACTCGTCTTGTGCCATAGATTCACTACCCCACCATCATGATAAGCCTGCTAACCACAATAGGCTCAGTGATTTCCATTACTTAAGCTCACCTCAGTGTATTGCTAGAAGCTTTGGTAAGGCTCATGGCTCTAGACCTGTATCCAAACCCCGAACACTATACACAGCATTGCTGCCAGGCTACAAAGATCGAAATATGCCTGTTTTATGACACCAATTATTATGATCTGGGGTGAGTGTTTCCACTTGTTGCTGAGTCCTATGGAAAGAGGCATCAGCTATAGACTGGCCTCTGCTTGTCACCACCTCCTTACACATATAGTGATAGTGGCTAGACTGGGCCTCTGTAAAGTTTGTATTGGGTTGAGTATTTAGATTTCTGAAAGTGGTGACCAGCATATAGCTGATGCCTCTATACCTTAGCAATAAGTGGAAAATTGGTGTCATTGAAATGGTTCATTTTTGGCATGCCAGCCCTGCTGTAGGTCATGGCATGAGTGTGTGTGTGTGTGTGTGCATGTGCGTGGTGTGTGTGCATGCATGGTGTGTGTATGCGTGTGCATGATAAAGTGCACAAAACAATTTAGAAAAAGCAATAGAAATACAAATTTTATACAAAAGAGGCAGTTTTATGCTTCAATGTGGGTGGACAATTAGGAAATAAAATTACAACAGCAAAGCACGGACGTTGATGTGTGAATGACTGACTACCCATGGCATTTATGTGTGTGTGTATCTATGTGTGTCTGTGTGTGACTGTGTGTGTATGTGTGTGTATGAAGTGCTCATGGCAACACCAGACATTTGTAACCAGATGTTTAATAAATGGTTCTAGACCTGTTCATCATCTCTCGATTTATCAGTGGGGCTACCCAGGCCACAAAGGACCAAATGTGTACTTGTATTTTTAGAGGTTGTTTACGTACTGTAGTTACATGTATAAAACTTGGTTTAATATTTTGGTGAATGGGAACAATAGCAATGTGCTTATTCCCGCCTAAAGCCTGGGATAATCGTCTGGGAAGCATCACTTCCATTCATTAAAAGTCTGGGAAATGCCACACCTCCGTTCAACTAATTCCTTCACTTTCAGTCAAACCCAATCTAACACACACTGTCCCCAAAATGTTTTTCCGGGTCATATGTAAAGGATGGTAGGGGTGGGCTGCAATCACTCAGTTTTCAGCTAAATACCAGCTGCAGTGCTTACCCACCCACCTCTCCACCTGTGCATTGGCAGAGCTTGTACAGGTGTTCTTGTTTATTCATCAATGGCAGGCAGCACCCTTTGGGCTTCTACCCTGGCCTAACCACCTTACCCTGACCAGCATCAAGGTGTGGGCTAACCAAATGGTAACCTTGGTTCCAGTCGCACTCAGAGTAGGGGGACAGCACACCCACTGTCGCCTGACCCCTTTTGGGCAAACAATCAACTATGCCAAGCACATGGAGAGCATTCTGAAGAATTAAATTACACCAATTGCTCTGATCTGAGGTTGTGTGTGTGTGTTTGTGTGTGTATGTGTGTGTGACTTATGGATTTTATGGGAATCTCAAGATGGTATGTGTGAAAAGAAGATTAAGAGACAAGGGCAGATACAAGCTCAACAAGAAGGCAAGGGCCGGAGTTTGGCACCACTGAAGAAGGGAGAACCTGTCTTATGTACAGGACATGCAAGCTAGGAAGACCCAGTGGATGAGGGGACACTATCTGGAACAACTAACAGATCGATCCGGAATAGAGGAGGTCGATGGAAGATTACTGCATAGAAACAGGCAGCTTCCAAAACCAACACCAAATGCCCCACAAGTGCCATTGGAGGAAGTTTGTCAGGCACCTGCTTCTGAGCTGCTGTCGTCCGGGGAATCTAGGTCCATGCCACCCAAAGCAGCGGCACTAGTAGTCCCGCTCAGTCACAAGCGAGTCCCATAGTGCATGAGGCGGAACTTGAGAGAGAGATACCGAAGGGGAACACAGTTACATCGGCAGTACAGCAAGAGGCAGTCCAAACAAGAAGTACAGCCAGTGTATTGCCAGCATCCCGTGGGGTGACAACTACAACCTGATGGGGACGGCTCGTTCGGAAGCCGGCTCGCTACCAGGACTTTATTGAACACTAGTTGCCAGAATTCATGCTGTTTTATTTAGAGGAGGGGATGTTTGGGGTGTGTATTGTGGGCGGGTCGATGTTACAGGGGTCGCGTGATACACTCGTGCTGTGCAGTGTTGTTGCGGATTTGCTGACTAGAGAAAGGATCTTTGTGCAACCAAGTCCCCGAGCCTTGACTACGCGCTTTATGCAAAACATGTGCGTGTGCAGAAGTCAAATGTCATATTAAGCTAGCCCTAGACTCCGTGCACTTTAATGCTCTGTAGCTTTGTGCACGCATAAATGAATTAAACCTCAAGCAGTTTGACCGAGCCAACACGCTCGATTTCTATGTGCACTATCCAAGAAGGGGAACAGAACCAGACGTTTGCAAGAAGCGGAAATGCCGTATAGTGTATAGATGGGCGGAGTCATAGTTATTTAACAGGAAGTAATTGCATATTCATGTTTCCGATGCCAGTCGTAACAGGTAATGGTGCGAAACGACTGGGAAATATGCAATTACTTTGCACAGTTGTATCCCCATAGCGGATAAAGAAAAAAATTAACGAACAGAACAAATCAATAGCGACGGGACCCTTGTACGTATGATCCGAATTTGAACCGATTTGGAGGTTCCTACCTGGAGATGTACATGTAGGCATTTTGAACCCTACGGGTATCAGACCTTGTAACGTCGGTACCCCGCATGTGTAAGGCACCAAAATGGATGTTCAAATATAGTAATGATGTGGTATGTTGTGTTGAAAATAGGAACCCGATTGCGTTAAGATATATCGATGTGAATTTTATGTTATAAAATAAAATCCACAAGAACCATTTTCCTATAGAACGTTCCACATGTATATATATATATATATATATATATAATTATATATATATATATATATATATATGGGACAGTGTCCAGCTTAATCACCCTTATGGTACTTTATCAAAAATTCCAGGACAAGCAAAAGAAAAGTAACGCTCGCATTGAAAGGTATGGCTAATAATAAATTCAGTGCCTAATAACTTTGTGATAGATAGTCCGATTTAGGATGCGTAAGGACCATTTGACAGAAGCTCATGGGTGTTCAGGGAAAATCAAACTTGAAGAACTAGCCAGAAGGGTAATTCTGCTGGACACTGTCCCATATATATATATATATATATGTGAGGGCTAGTTTTCTCAAAAGCTGTCCCTTTTATCTACTATATCACAATTTATATTATTATGTTACATGCACATATCTACTGGGTGGAAATTGTATAGCCCATGCATCTGTGCAGTTGGATTTTCAATATCACATGTGGTTATGTTTTAATTTTTGTCTAACTACAGTGTACATGTACATGTATCACGATAGGTTGGTCATATACTGTCCCATTTATCTACTATATCACTATTTTTATTCATGCTCATCTTGTAAACACCCATCCACCCATGTAGCTGAATCACATAGCAAGAGGGCTAAGATCAACAAGAATACTTCTGCAAGTAAGTAATGTTATGTCGACAACAATATGAAGTGATCATATGGCCTCTGTGTAGACTTGTTAAAAAAAAACACTGTAAGCTCAAAGTCCATTTTCAAAATCTTTAATAGCATTATAGAAACATGGGACAATTTTCTCTGAAACAGTCGATATTACAGTCTTGGCTTTAAAAATATTAGCAAAGAAAATAAGGCATTTCTCAAATCTCTACCATAGAGAGTCATTGATATTAAATTAAAATTATTATTATTGATATAGGTTATTCATACTATAACCTACAAACTACTACATGTACAGTAAATATACATAACAATACATAATAATTATTACATAATTGATATGGCCTTACAGTCAAGTTAACCTAGATAAGATGGCTCTGCAATTGGCTGGCACTAAGGCCAACCCTAGGTGGCTGTATAGTCTGAAGATGGTCTTGGACTTGGGTTCGTTTAGCCTGGTGGAAACGCGACTTGCAAGCTTAGGAAAGGCTGCCACTGCTGCAGCACCCCAACACCCATAAGTCTTGACCACAAGTTGGATTCAGATTCATAAGTTGGGCCTGCAGCCAGTTGGAAGCAGAAGCATCCACTGCAGCACATTCTGAGAAGCATTGCTGCACACGATCATCACATAGGGCAAAGGTCTCCTTAACTAGGAGAGGAGGAGTATTTCTAGATAGGTGCACCAGCCTACAATCGCTCCCACATTGTCTAAGGAGTAGGGCTACCTGGGGGTTGATAGAACGCACCGCTTCTAACTGCTGAAGTAACTTGGAGGCCTCTGACTGCTTCTAGGATACAATCTTCAGAACACTGGGTCACCTATGGGAGAGACCCCTCAAAGTGGGGCACATTGGATCGCTTCATCTCATCTGGGAAGGAACTAAGATCACTTAAACTGAATAATTCTTCAGGACTGCAAAATCTGCATCATGCCTATGTTCATCAACACAGTCTCTCAGACCATGCATTATCTTCTCTGCACCTGCTGGACAAGCTACCCCAAGCTGGCTTTTTCATGATCACACATAGACATTTCCCAGCCAGACGCCTAATGGCTTCTCCAACTGCAATGGGCTGGATGTCTGAGGGATAGTTGGGTTTGTTCTTTTCCAAAGCCACCAGGTTACCCCCTGCATGGAACCTAGCCACTTGTACAGGAACCTTGCCAGAAATATGGAAATTGACCACATCCCTAAGCACTGCTCATATCGGGAACTGAAGGGGAACCTCTGCTGCTTCTATGCAAGGATCTGAGGGGCCACACGCTGTGTCTATCGGAAAGGAGTGCAGAAGGGCCATGATATCAAAGTCTGGTGGAAGGCAAGGGGCAGCTGAGAGAGGTACTGTGGGAGGAGTTGCATTGGGGGGTGCCTTTGGGATGCTTTGAGACCAGGAGATTCCATGTGGTATTGTTGTTGGGGGCCAGGCCCGAGGAAGTTAGAACCTGACAGGCCTTAGAGAGGAGTCCCTCCCTAGCAAGAAAGCCTGCTGTCTGGACTGTTAAAGATTTGTGGTTAGAGGTAGGATGGGGACCAGAGGGATGATGATTGAATGCTCGATTCCATAGTGCACTGAACTCACCTTTGGACCATTGGGCGCATAGATGACTGATAGGCGCAGGCTTGTGATGTCAGTCCACGCTTTGGGGCAAGAACGCATTTAGGCGGCATGAACACTTTAAGCCAGGCATCCTCACGATTATCATGTAAGGCAGAGCACAAAGCATGGGCAAACACGAGTTTGTCTTTCACAGGGATGTGTCGAACTGTACGGCCTGGTTGTTTACAGACAGAATCAAATGTGGGCAGGGAAACAGAAGGGTTGGCCCCTTGGATATGGAGAAGGGGCAGAATAGGAGGTGCTGCGGAGGCATGTGAGCATTTCAAAAGATGAGAGGAATGGTGTGAACTAGCCACCAGCTGCTGGCAATAGGACAAACAGGTCTTGTTCTTGAACCCAAGGGCTGAGGACTGCACCTGAGAAGAAACTCTGAGCATGTAAGGTCAAATGCTTAGTGGGAGCAATGAGTTTTTGACAGCCTTGGACTGGACAGGATTTCTTATGGGGATGTTGGCTGGAGGACGAGACCTCAAACCGCTGAGAAGGTACATGTATCTGTGCAGTGGACCGTTAGCACTAAATGCCAAGGGAGGAGGGGCAGGGGATGGTGGTGCTGACAACAGTTGTGGTGAAGGCAGTTGGTGATAGGTGACCCCTTAGCTAACACAGTAGTAGTGTCAGCACCCCAAGGGAAAGGCAGCAGGGGGCGCTCGTGCTGTTATCAAGGGTACCACGGTCTGTTGGGGGTACCGGTGGTGCTGAGACCACTACTGCGTTAGCTACGGCAACTTCAGTAGCTGGGACCCACTGGTAGTTCAGCTACTTGTGCTGGTGCCGCGGGTTGTTCAGCTATTGGTGCTGGTGCTGTGGGTGGTTCAGCTAGTGGTGCTGGTGCCGTGGGTGCTTCAGCATGTACGGGTGGGACCACCGCTTCTTGAGCCAGTGCCTGAATAGGTCCCAGAGCAGAAGTCGCCGGTTCATTGATTGCTGTTTGTTCATTTTTACTTCCAATGAAAAGAAATGTTGAGCTTTAACCACTTAATATGACAGTATTAACGATCTCGCTTGCCTAAGTCACGATGCCATTACTTAGCAGTTTCCAATAAATGCTTACTAAAAATCATTCAATTACCAACACCATTTGTAATTGTTGTGATAGTCGAGAACAGTATTATGTAATACCCTTGAGACGTATCCAAACAACAACTTCTAATTAGTGCTAAAATCAACCATGAAGAAATTAAATATGGCGTCTTGCCATTTAACCTTCTGTGGTTCCCAGAACTAGCTGATACTCAGACATTTTTTTTGTAAAAATGTAAGGACAATGAACAGCTTCCGTCTACAATAAAAAATATCACCCTGAAGTGACCTACATGTAATTATTGAGAACCGTGTTGTATAAACATTTATTCTTTAACCCTTTCGCCTCTTCCATAAAAACATGTTATAGTCGGGTTGTACACTTAGAGAGCATCAATGTGATGCCAAAAATAGCCATACACGTTCTGTGAGTAAGGAGTTATGACTCTTCGAAGTAGAAAACAATTAATTTTCATGATGGTGTTATATCATAAACCATTTGTGTTATTAGAATATTTATTGCGTTCAAGAACATCCATGTTAGGTCAAACAAATATGATCAATTACACGCTAGTAGTGTACAATTTTATGCTGACAGTTCATGGAATGTACTGTACTCACTTTGCATCCGTAACAGGTGACATGAAATTTAACAAAGAGAACAAATTATTCGTAATTGGTAAAAGACCCCTTTCGTGATATTATTATTCCTGTTAGTCGTTGATGCGTTTCAATGATGAGTGGTGATTTTTAAATATTCATCCACAAATGGATTTTAAATTTACTGTAAAAATTCTGTTAAAATGAAAGGATAGTTTAATTCTGTAAAGGCCAGCTTTTATCAAGAGAAGTGCGCAGCAAGAGTAGATGCACAGGCACACAGATCCAGTACGCATGTACATGTATTTGCTACATTATTCCCCTCCCCCAGGAACAAGTCCATCAATAATTAGTCGTATATATTATGTCCGAATCTTTCCGGCTTTCTGTGCTTTCGATTGGACTTTCTGCTAGGTTGATCCGCCAGATTTAGAAATTCAGTTTGAGGTAGTTCAGGAAATTCAATTTGAGGTAGTTCGGGTTCGCCAATACCCTCTGGAGGTACAGGTAAACCATTGATGTTGCAGTCCCATACTTTCTCGAACCCGATGGTAGACGCAGCCTCCGATCCAGGGCATACTGTGAGGAAGTGGTAGACGGAGAAGGCCATACATATCATCAGCAGGGAGTGCCTCCAGACCGAACATCATATAAAAGGGTGTGCACCCAGTTGACTCTTGCACACTAGTGCAGTAGGCCAGCATGACCATCATGAGATGAAGGTCCCACTCCTGTCCATTCTCAGATGCTGCAAGGCTGAGGAGATTAAGCAGTGTACGATTAAATCTTTCCACTAGACCGTCCAATTGCGGATGGTAAGGCGTAGTAATTTGCATACTTCACTCAACAAGGTAGACGGCCCTGATCGGTATGGAGATTATCGGGTACTCCAAAATGGCTGACAAAATGGTGGACAAAAATACCCACAACCGTCCCCGCCTCCATATTGGCCATTGGGTATGCCTCCATCCATTTGGTTGAATAGTCAATCACTACTAACACATACCTGTTACCTCTATCGGTCATCGGCAGGGGCCCGAGTATGTCCATAGCAACTCGCTGCAGTGGATAGCCAGCTGGGTCATTCCATGTCCTGACACAAATAAATTGGCATGTACCCCTCAGATTTGTGTGCAATTTATCATATTTGCTTAACCTAATAACTTTAAAGCATTATTTTGTAAAATCTCACGAGTGGTTTATGAATTAACACCATCATGAATAATTAATTGTTTTCCACTTCGAAGACTCATAACTCCCTACTCACAGAACGTGTAAGGTTATTGTTGGCATCAAATTGAAGCTCTCTTAGTGTACAATCCGACTATAATATGATTCTGTGGGAGAGGCAAAAGGGTTAAAGAATAAATGTTTATACAGCACGGTTTTCAATATTTAGGTCACTTGACAGGTAATACTCCAGAGTTTTTCGTAAATAAAAACTGTTCATTGTTCTTACATTTAAAAAAAAGTATCAGCTAGTTCTGGGAACTACACAAGGTTAAAGGGCAAGACGCCATTTTAAATTTCTTCATGGTTGATTTTAGCACTAATGAAAAGTTTCTCGTGCCCAGTCCTAAAATAATTCGTCATCTTCTCATTCTTTATAGGAAGGTATAACTCAAGCTACGAACGGTAGTGAAGAACGGCAATAGTACTAATCGCGTCGATATTTACACATTTTTAAATGGTAGTTTGTCCGTGACCAGCATTATAAATGTCATGCGCCTTTTCTGGGTGTTCCCTTTCTCCCGGCCTCAGCGCCTTTTGTGTGTACTGTTATCTTTGAGTTGCAACAGCAGAAGTTATCCATCTCTCTCTATTTGCATTGGAGATTTAGTATGCTGAATTGTGTAACGTAAGTGCAATCCAGATATAGGGGCCTGCAACTAAGTTACGGAACCTGCAGCTAAGCTACTGGGGTCTGCAGCTAAGCTACTGGGGCCTGCAACTAAGCTACTGGCGCCTGAAGCTAAGCTACTGGGGCCTGCAGATAAGCTACTGGGGCCTGAAGCTATGTGGGAGGGGCTACTATCGATGGGGGCCTACTATTTCTGGATTGCACTTACGTATATTACGTATTTACGTATTTTTCTTACGCACTTACGTATTTTTCTTACACAATTCTGCAATATTGCAAGCATCATGATACTGCTTCAAAACGCTTCGAATCCACGATTTTGGTACTACAAGCTGCAGGTGACTATTAGATCCCCCTCCAGGCACATCCAACCATTGACGATAAAAGAATTCCAACATTCAATAGCAAATGATTTTTCTGCAACCAGAGAGTTTATAGCCAGTAGCTACTGCTAGTGGGAAGAACAGTAGGAATATTATTGTGTAACAGCCATGATACATTATGCTGCAGATCAGCATCCTCCTCACATGAGGTACCTGTAATCAGTGAGGCCAGCCCCTGCACACACATGAGGTACATGTACCAGTGAGGTCAGCCTCTGCACACACATGAGGTACATGTAATCAGCTCTAGACAACAAATACAAAGTTGCTGCCATGTGAAGACACACTTCACCTTACCTTTTCTGCCATCATCAGTGTGACAATGTCCCTAGCATGGACATCAAGGGTGCATGATGAGAGCTCCTTTGATGGACCTAACCAGCTTGGGGAGCTGTCCACAAACCAGCTCAGCCAGCTTGTTCAGGTTCTGGTTTTAGCATGGGGGAGGTCTGGTCAGACTGACCTACTTTAATGCTTCCTCATTTCTTACTTGGAAGCACCTCTGCTCTGCCTCTTTAACCCTCTGCAAGACGGTTCCCTCGCCAACCAGACATTCGGTGAGATCTCTGTTCCACATGATCTGGGAGACTGTCAGCACAACCTGAGTGTGTGTGTATGTGTATTTGTGTATTGTGTGTGTATTGTGTGTGTATTGTGTGTGTGTGTGTGTGTGTGACATACTTATTATGCACACTACAGCCCAGGTCACAAATGAGGGCAGATGATAACTTTGTACACTTAGCATAGCCACACAACAAAAGTGTTGCATAATCACATGGATTTCCTAAGGTGCTAATAAAACAGAACAGGGTTTTGGAATGATGTAAAAATTGCTGCAGAATTATAAATTGCATGTGTCAGCTTATAAGAAGAGGCTGCATGCAAGTGTCCCTTTGGCTCTCACCTGTCCAGCGTGTCCAGTGATCCACCCACTCATGGCGGGGCCTTGACTCATAGTCCCCTATCCTTGGTCAGCTTCCTGAGGGAGATGACCATGGACTCGTCCACAGCTGTCAGCCATGTCTCCATGTTCCCTCTTGCCTTCACCAGCTGCAATGTGTGTGTGTGAGTGTGAGTGAGTGTGTATGCTGTGCATGAGAGTGAGAGTGTATGTGAGTGTGTGTGAAAGAGTAGTGAGTATGTGTGAGTGTGTGTGAATGTGTGAAAAAGTCAAAATGTCTTGCATTCTTAGCCATTGATTTACATGTAGTATTGAATCAGACAACTGGGAAACTATGGAAAAGCCATTCTGCATTCTCCCTGTATCAGCTTTAATATATACTAAGAAAAATGAACTGACTGAATAAAAAACCGCAATGTATTGCACACCAATATAAAATTTAGTTAATCACTAATTACAATTCTCCACCATACAAAGTAAACCTGGACAGTCATTTAGGTGTTAGACTGACAGCATTTTTTTTGCAGCTGTGTCATAACAGTTACATAATAGTTGTAATGATTCTGCTAAAAATGTTGTGCTTCAACATGGGGGTCCTATGTATCCCCATCTCCCTTTCCGGTACTCATGCCGACACCTCCCCCCTCTATTGCGTTTTGAACACTTCGGCAAACTAGCCATGTACCCCCTCCAGCATGTCTGTGTTTACTAAAGGGTGATATGCTTCCATACCCTTGTCTATATTGTCCTCATTTACTGGATTGTACTCTAGCATGGTTTAGTACTAATGAGTATCAATGGTTGAGATAATTTATTGATTATACAGTTGATTTTGAAAGCTGTGACCAGAATAATGAGGCCAAGGAGGTTAAGAAAGGAGATGGACCAATCACATCAAAAAAGAGGTAAAGGCATTTATAACAAATACATGTACCTTTGCATAGTATTTAGCCATCATTTCCTGCATACTACTCATTCTCTAGCATGAGGTATGCTAATATTGAGGGAGTGTGACTTGCTTCCACACCTCTTGTAGTATATTGCCCTCCAAACTACATGATTTAGTAAACATGAGTATCATTTTGCCCAATGTTCTGCAATGATAACAGAACATCCATCTCTCTGTATTCTAACATTGAAGCGGAGATATAGCATGCTGCAATTGTCTGCGAAAAATACATCTAAGCTCAATCCTGAAATAGTGTTTGTAGATACCTCTAGCGGTGGTAGCCTTACACAAGGGCCCTTGCCAAAATGGTGCAGACCCTAGTATAAGTCCAAGTGAGTAAACTTGAGCTCTACTAGGGCCTGCACCGTGCTGGGAACTTGGGCTATTAGGGTCCACAACTGGCTACTACTGTTAGAGGTATCTACGAACGCTATTTCAGGATTGAGCTTACATAGACAATTGCAGCATGCTATATCTCTGCTAAGAGATGGATGTTGCAGCTGGTACAACTCAAAGTTACTATTATATACGATATGGCACAGGTCTATACTCTTGAATGGGTCACAACAGAAATCTCTGAAGTTTCTTGCCATTGCTTTAGATTTTCAAATGTTTCAAAGCCCACGCATGCAAATGCCTTATTAGGTAAAGAAAGTGTCTCTGATATGTGCTGAGTCATGCCAACCACAATTTACATACGTCATTACATAACACCCCTTGTGACGTAATCTAAACACTTAAGGTGCCAAAATAAAAATAAATGGCGTCCTGGTATTCAGTCGTTTGTGGTTCCCAGAGATAACGATAACTGATACTCAGACTTTTTATTTTGTAAATACATTACAACAAAAAGTGGCTTTTACCTTGTAAAATAAAATAGGTAGAGTTAAGTGAATTCTGTAAACCGTGTGATAAACACATGTAATTTTTAACCCTTTAACCTCTATCATAAACACATATTATAATTTAGTTGTACATTAATTTGATACCAAATATAACCCTGCACGATCTACAAAAGCAAAGTAAGGGCTCAGTAAAGGAGCAAAAATGTGGAAAAACATTATGATGATGTATTTCATAAACCACTAAAGTTTTTTTTTGACTTTTTTTACCAAAGTTACTTTCATATGAGGACTGAAAGTATGAGAAGTTGCAACAAAATTGAAAGTACATGTATCGTGTCCAATTCTAAGTTATCTACCCCTGTATTGACCCGCAAGGCTATGGTTGGTTCTGATGCCAGGAAGCAAGTGACTTGGCAGATGTTTTCTGTGTCAAAGGAAACACCACCTGAGCAGGGACTGCAAATCCACCACAAAGTACTACAGTTGCTCAGGAAGACACCACACTAGCATTTTTCCAGGACTGCACAAAAGAATGAAAAAAGTGTAAATCATCAGAGTGTGCCTAAAGGAAGCTGAGGGTAGTGTATGATGCTTCAGCAAAATCAAATGGACCTTCTCTGAATGTCTGTCTGTTTGCTGGTACTACCTTTGGTCAAAACATCATTGACATCATTCTTCGATTTTGTCTGCACAAGATCGCCCTAGTGGGAGACAGAAAATGCATTCCTCATGGTGTCTGTTGAGGAAGAGGTCCTACAGACGTTTTCTATGGCTGGATGATATTGAAAACGAATTGCCGAAACATGTGGTGATGCATTTCATCCTGGTTTAGTTGGGGCATCATCAAGTCTGTTTCTCCTCAATGCTACAATACACCATCACATGAATCAATATGAGACCACATGTATAGTCAATGCGTGTGGTACGCATATTCTAAATACAACTTCATTTCAGTCTACCTGTGCCAAAGAACTAGTGTCGACTGAACGATGATTATAAGTAAGATCTGAAAAATTGCTTTTGAGAAAGAAAGACCCCACCTTAGTGAAGACATTCTTCAAAAGGTGGCCGCATTCGAACACTACACAGGGGCGGCTCAGTACGGTGGACTTTCACACTCAAAACAATGGGCTTTTGATTCATTGTTTTTACCCAATTGCAAAGTAAACAAGATTAGGTGTTGCGATTAAGATAGTGCAAAACTGTTGTTTACTTAGCAACCCACCTGTGGTTGAATTCTCTAAATGAAATTCACTGTTTATACACGCCATTACTAAATATTTCTTTTCCTTCTCTGAACCCTGCCTACCAACCTGTACTTATGTACCTTCATATAACAATGCTACATGTACGCAATACCTGCATGCTCACTTCCTAGCCAGAATAAAGCTTCAACCTTGCTTTTTTACCTTAGTGGAGGGATGGACACAATCTGAGTACGCCCAACCCAAAGAAGCCATTCAGTACACAGTTCCTTCACTCACGTGTTCAATTCTTGATGATACACTTGCATTCTTGTTCTCCTGGTTGAGCATCTGACCTAAGCTGAGAGAACCTGATACATACTTCGATAGTAGTTCTTATATAGGAATTGACCCGGGTCGTGAAATCATTTTAAAAAACGTGACCCGTGTATAACTCGCGTACCACGAAATGGATAATCTAGCTCTTTGTTGCTATCGAACCAGAAGGCAAAGATGGTAATTTATTCCAGTCTCCAAATTGTTTACTTTAAGAGAACAAAAAAGTTTTTTTACCTCGTCCCCAGGCCAATTTATCTTATTCGTCGTTGTCTTTTTCTTTTCGGGTGAGTATAACTCCGGATAGAATGGTTTTAAAGAGCGCCAATTATACCAATCGCTTTAGAATCTCCTGGAAGGACATCTTCGATATATGAATAAAGCATCGTAATCATTACGTAATGTGAGTGTTAAATTGATACGTTCCCATGGCAAAATTACGTATATTTAGAATTGTGCAGTGTTATAAACAGGTGGGATTTCATTTGATTGCAGTTTTGTTTACCATCTTTGGCTAGCAAAGTTGCTTCACGTCAACAAAAGAGGAGAGCTAAACGATGAGAGGAATACCTCCAGAATCAAGATGGTCGACGAGTTAGAGTCCTCCCGCTTCAGTACAAAGCTGACCCTTCAAAAGCGGGCGTCTACTCGTGACGGTAGAGGGGGCAGGGGGTGGGGGGGGGGGAACTGCATATGAGGCTATGTCATAACTATAACTTGTGAGCACTTGCCAGTATTCGCAGAAATCATCGGCAATGAAATTAAAAATAGAGGAAAGCAGTAAAGAAAAACATTCTCTAACGAGATAGTTGGTGGGACATAGGAATTGGAGGAAATGGTGGTGTAAAAAGGAAGATAACAAGGGTTTGGGAAAAGAAAAATGTCCTATATTTAGCACTTTTATTTGGTTCTGTTACATTTGCATGTGCTAAATATAGGATTTTTGTCTCATTTTTCTTTTCCCAAACCCTTGTTCTCCTCCTTTTACACCACCATTGCCTCCTATATCCCACCAACTTTCTTGTTAGAGAATGTTTTTCTTTACTTGTACATTCATAAGGATATGCCTGGCATATCAGTTGTTCCAAGCATTGTCAGTGTTCTAAATTACGATTCCGAAGTGAGGCTACTGTAGATGTACATTGGATGACTCCTGGTGTCCACTAGAAAGGTGCTTATTCATTAGAAATTGTTGTAGCTCCAGTCACTATTTCTAATGAATGAGTACCTTTAATATGTGCCTGGCGTATCAGTTGTTCCAAGCATTGTCAGTCTTTTAAATTACGATTCCAAAGTGAGGCTACTGTAGATGTACATTGGATGACTCCTGGTGTCCACTAAAAAGGTGCTTATTCATTAGAAATTGTTGTAGCTCCAGTCACGATTTCTAATGAATGAGCACCTTTAAAGCGGCAGAAAATACGCATGCGGTCATCTACAATGTACATCACACTGCCTACAGTAGCATCACTTTGGAATCATGTGTGAACTATGAGGTTAGTGAATGAGTTTTTTCACACTGTAGACTATTAATAGTGCACGTGGTCGCCCTAGCCCTATCATCAACATGACCTTGGATAGACATCTAGCCACGTACAGCGCACTACTGGTTATGCCAATTACATTTTGTTCAGGTGAACATGTATATATGCACAAGTGTGTATGGTTCCTAACAATCCTGATCATACACAGACATTTGTCCACAACGTCCACCTGTCAATGAAAAAGCAGACCTAAACGTTATTGATCAGTGTACTCTGTATGAATAGTTGGCAAGGCTGTCCTAAAAATGCAAAGCATTTTCAGGTGTCCCATATTTGCTGCAGCTAAAATTTGTATGGTGCCATACACATTTGTCAACCATATCCATCAACGTGTTGCAGATGCATGAGCCTGTGCTGAATGTAAATGTACCGGCTGTACTGTTTTAGATCAGTTGATGTGCATGTATATATGCACAAGTGTGTATGGTTCCTAACATAAGCATTATATGTAGCTTAATCCCCGTGGCAGCCAGCCTGAACTGATCATGCACTACAGACATTTATCTGCAATGTCCATTTGCCAATAAAAAGGCAGAGACCTTATTGCAATTGATCTGTCTTTCTGTATAGTCGGCAAAGCTGTCTTAAATATAAGTGCCCATTTTTGACATTTAATGCTGCAGCTACAATGTATGGTACCACCATTCACATTTATTATACCAAATCACCATATGCATTGACATGCATGATGGCGTGAGCATGGAGAAGACCATTACATCTTTCCACACACTGTTCCTTTTTCTTGTGTCATGCTTTTTGTCCTTGCACAGCAGAAAGTGGTATTCTGATTGTCAAAACTACAGTAAGATGAGTTATGATTACCATGGTATTAGAATAACTGCACTCCTCCTTTGACATAATGCACCAAATTTAGAATATTGACAATGTTCGGAATCTTGCAATGCAGTGAGACTGATATTCCTGGTACATCCTGATTAATGTTTATTAATAATGTTTATGTACTCTGGTCCTCTCAGCCGAGATCAAATACTCAACCAGGAGAACAAGAATGCATGTGTATCATCAAGAATTGAACACGTTAGGTGAACAGTGTACTGAAGGGTGAAAGTTTCCTTATTTGGGTTGGGCGTACTCAGGTTGTGTCCATCGCTCCACCAAGGTAAAAAAATAGCAAGGTTGAAGCGTACTCTGGCTGCGTACACGTAGCGTTTTTGTACATGTAGGTACAGAAGTACATGAAGGTAGGTAGGCAGGGCTCATTGAAGGAAAAAGAAATATTTAATGAGCAGTGTACACTGTAAAGGTGCGTGTAAACAGTGAATTTGCTAACAGAGATCTTCTAAACTTGGCACAGTTGTTGTTTGCAATGCCTTAATAGGTAAGGCTATGTTAGTCATCTGGATGCACTCAGTGAGGCCAGACCGTTGTTTAATAGAATTTACACCAGTCCAGCTTGGAGTCCATTCTAACAAAGTTCACATATGACCGACAGATCAATACGAAGGGCAATAAAAGGCAAAACTTCAGCATGCTGAATGTGGTCCCATTAGAGAGTTGTCACTTTGACCTAGCAAGCACCTTCTTAGTTTAGCGATGGTTTGGCGATTTGATACCAATGGCAACCTTCCTGTTTGCCTACCAAGTGTGATGGATGTAGTGCAAATTCTACAACATGCATGAGACTGTAAGACAGGTGGTCTTGTCATGTAACGACATAACAAATCAGGACTGTCTTGGGGATATGGCTGGGAGTCAGGTTATATGTGAACCAAGAGGCTGACTCCATAGCAGATGGTCCAGAATTGCGGGCTGATCTAAGCATTTGAGGTGTTTGGAATCCTCAGGTGGAACCGTTGTATGATATAAAATTCATTGAGCAGACACACTATCACACCTGCACTGAACACTAGAATCAATTTTGGACTCGGGGGCTCTATGAAGCATGTAGTTACCAGCATGGCAGCCAAATGGGATAAATCATATGCAGAAACATGTGCATTTGTCACAGCTCGACTCCTATTTGCCATGGTTCGAGCATCAAGCTTGTGTCTAAGGGGATCTAGGGTAAAATGGAGGAGTGGACTAGGCTTTGACGTCGATGTAGTACAATCATTAGGGTGTGTAACCGATTTTCAGGTTTTGTAGGTTAATCGGTTATTCGCGATTACCTATTCAGTCGACTATGCACTTAGTAGAATAGCAGGTTACCGATTGCAGAATTTCGTTTAGTCGAAATAACCAATTCTGTTGTCGCGATTAGTTGATATTCGTTTCCTTAATATGCAAAAATTGGTAGCAAATCGATTACCCCTTTTTATATGCCCTTTGCTTTTCCCGCCTGTACAAAGGCATACTAACGGGTTTTTTAACCGGTAAAAAGAAACATTGTGATGTAATCAACACTTAGTTGCACGTCTGGGGACCCGGCTCAAGGTAACCATCAGTGCTCTCCCTCAAAATACACGCAATGGGCACGGCTATTTAAATACGTTCGTACTTTCTCTGCACTATTGTATATGTGCATTGATCAAATGCGCTGTGTACTCTTTTGCACAGGTGACAGGTGTCCAAATACTCGGTACACTGGCTCTTTTCCAGACATTCGGCCATGACGTTTTGAATATCGTACATGACGTTCTGAATATCATACAAGTCTTGATAGGCGACTTAGTCATATGCGTGGAGCGGTGTTCCACCATGAGGTGTCTAGCTGGCATTGCTCAGTTCTTCAGTATTGAATTGTATATTGAGGGCGAATAATGGATTATAACTGCCAATTGTGGCGGATGGGAATGATACATGTATGTGTTTAAGGCATTTTGTACCAGAAAAGAGCACAAGCTGCTGGGTGGACAAACTATTCAATTTCGTTTTTAGCTCGGTAAACTAAAATCTTACTTGTAATAACCGATTTGAAAGTTGCTATAAACCTGAAAAATCGATTGGACTTTTTTTCATAGTCGAAATAATCGATTTTGATTTATAAGAAAAGGTTACACACCCTAACAATCATTTCTGTTCTTTGGTGATTTACTACAGCTCCCTCCTGTTAATGGTTCTATGGTGTTCCAAAACATTTCCAATAAAATCATTGCCGCAAGGCTAGGCTGTGTGACAGCAGTAAACATTTGGAGGGAGAATGATGAACTGACCATAAATGAACGACAAAAACGGGACCCAGAATTTGGTCAGTTATTAAATGAAGTCAGGGTGAATTGTATGCTAGCTCTTCTTTTCAAGCAAGATGGATGCGAATTCTAGTCAAAGTGTCAGTGACACTGACAGAATTTTCCCAGTAATACCACACCAGCCCAGGGCGTTTCACTTTCCAAAACGAGAGTTTGGCAAGAAAAGTGCTGTGAGAAGAAGTTTTCAAACAGCCTGGTTTGACAAGTGGCCGTGGCTACATTATCGTGAGGAAAATGACAGCGTGTCATGTTACACGTGCTTGAAGGCAAAGTTGGAGAAAAAGCTGTCATGGGCTCCAAATGCTGCTGCAGCGTTTACCGATAAGGGCTACACAAACTGGAAAGATGCCACTGTCAGATTCTCAGCGCATGAAGCATCCAGTTGTCACAAAGAAGCGGTCTTGAAGGTTACAACTCTACCAGCATCAACCCCTGATGTTGCAATGTGCCTTTCCTCCCAGCATCAAAAGGATTGCTTGGAACATCGCCAATGTTTCTTAAAAATATCTGATGCACACCAGGGACTGCTGCTCGCATTACTTGATATGCTAGTAGGTGGCAATTCCTAATGTGAGGGTCATGGTAGCAGTGTGCATCAGACAGAATCATATTAGCGGCCAGACCTGGTGTGCAGCTGCTAGGATTGTGGTATCGACCAGACCCTAGTGAGCATTGCAATAGGCTTTTGCCTTTCTTTAAATGTTATTTTTATTTTGTTTGTATAGTTTATGTTTAAATTGTCATAATTATGATATGCACCTCTTAATTCCTTTTCTCACTAAAATTAATATTAAAATTAGAGGGAGAGAAGTCAACCGCAGGCAGTTACGCAATGCAGGCGCTATCTTAATCTTCCCATCCACAATGTCTAATCGCATTTATTTTTGCAATTGGATCAGGGAGCCTAAAATAACAATGAATCGCGTCAAAAGTCCACTATTCCGAAGTGTGAAAGTCCACTAATCTGAGCTGCCCTTGTACATAATAGTGGAGGAAAACTATGCCTTGTGATTTAGGCCTTAAATAGAACAATGGTGCTTCTACTGTTGTATGGCTTTTAAATTGCGGTTGAATTAACTTGTTTGTTCATATACAGCTCAAGCGTGAAATGGGTTCAGGGTTGCCAACGTATTGCCAGGGCATTGCATAATGTTTTCAATACTTTTAGGGTGGAGGCCTACTGTCCAGAATTTTGATGGCCGTGTCACATAGTCTAACCTAATCAGTCCTATAGCTTTCGGGTCTTTTTTCAAATGCATAAACTAGCTAGGTTCTGTAAATTACATTGGAAATATAATTTTTTTTGCTCTTTTAGTTTTTGGAGGATGAATTTCCAACGCACGAATACACTGGTTAGTTGAACTATTTGTTGTACAGTGTACCAGTGTGATTGTGAGCATGGGTGTTTTATAGCAATTGGTTTTAAGAATGCATTGTGTTGACTGCATCCCTCATAATCAGCTTTAGCAAAACTACGTTTACATCTTCACTTCTCTTGAGGCTAAAAACCAGAACAAATCAAGTGCTTACTTTAAAGTGTAAAGCCATGTCTATTCACAAAAAAACAATAACAGCTCTAATTAGTTCAAATATTACCCAATAGCTGACCTCATAAGCCTATATTTGAATTTCAGTCCCTAGATGAAATATAGATGTTTTGACATGTATAATAAGAATGTTAATTGATAGGAGCATTCCCATCAAAAATTCTAAAGGTATATAATGAAAGTGTCTGCAATTGTGTAACAGCACTCTAGGTTTTAACTCTTTAAGTGTCAATATTGCAATACAGGTGACGTCGTTTATTGCCAGCTATGTTTTTAATTATGGCTACCTGTAGCTTATTAGTCGCCGTTCTCGATGAATGACATGGTTAGCTTTATTACTATGATATAAAAGAGTTTTATGATGTTTATTTTGATATACTAGCTTGAAAAACAATGTAGGCAGAGCCAAGAGGGCCGGGATTTGAAGCCTTCATATCGTGTATACTATTAAACAGAAGACGAAAACAGGTTATTTTTATCCCTTGGTGTTATTTCTAAGGTCCAGGTATTTAAAAAGGCTTCGCTCTCCCCTATTTTAGTATTCAAAGCCGCTAGTGACAATTAGAGGCGCCATTACACGTAAACCTGCAGCTGTTAGTTCCCGCTTTCCTTTTTATTAAAAACCAACACTCCAGTCATAGCTCTATGTCCTTAGGGCTTTTGGTGCACAAAGTGTGTAACCATGCGACACTAATTGGTTTTCAAATACGTGTGCACATAAATATGCACTTAACGGTGAACACGGGGTGCAATTATTGCACATAAATGTGCACTTGGCGGTCAAAGAGTTAATGAGATGTTAGTAAAATGGTGCTCTAGCAGTGCTCAAAAGTAAAATCTGATTTCGAGTTCTAATGCACTAACTACTAGAATATTGGGATGCACTAAGTACATTGTATTACAAACTCTTGTACTGAAGAAAATGTGAGCAGCATTGGATAGCGTTGCATATACATGAAACTATGGAAAGTAAACTGACATTACTGTAGCTGCTCATTGAGCTTCCACATATCAATAGTTATCTTCATTTGGAAATGAGCGTGCTGAAAAATTTAGACAATATATCCGATACAAACCTCAGTTACCCTTAAATTATAAGATAAGATTATATAGATGAAAAACCATAGTAACATCAATGCAAATCTAATACATTACAGAGGCATGCACTATATTAATTACACACTCTACATGTATATAAATTACACACTACTTGTGGTGCCCATTACAGAGGCAGCATTGCCCTGCTGGAGTGCAATGGAGAAACGTTTATTTATGTGTGTGAAATAATAATAGCTAGTACTGTACTACATGTACCTCGCAATAGCAAAAAGGTATCCCCTCGCAATAGTGGAAAATAAGGGCTATTCATAGGATGCTAAGCTAACTGTTTTTGTAGTGGTATCTACTTTATAGAGAACCTCTTACCTCTTATCGAATTCTTCACGTGATGCAGTAGATGTAGATTAAGTGCAGTGCGGTTATATAAACATTCATAGTTAAACCATTGGTTTTGTTTACTGATAGAAAGTATGCAGTAAATTGTAGAAGTCATGTTATCACTTACCTGGCTTAGCCAGTTACTACTATTTTAAAGTCAATTTAAAGGAAACATGATACAATTTCCCACCACAAAAAGTGCCGTTGTATGCACCATCATTGTTTCTAAGTTCGGATAGTTGATTTAATATGCGTCGTGGTTGTTATAGTGAGTATGCAATCCTGGTATTCTTCTACGAAGTAGTGAATAGACTGTCTCTGATGTTACATGTTAGCTTGAGCTTTCAGTCCATCATGAATTGGAAATACCAATAATTCCAATCTTATTGCCATGAACTGAAACACCCGTGATGCACCTATTTTCAGTGCAATCCAGCATGTAAGAGTGGAGAAATGGCAACTTATTTAGGGCAGTTACTGAAAATGAAACAGTATGCTATGAGGAAGTCAAATGATCATGCAATTGTGGTTTCATACTTTTAATGCTAGGTGGTATATAACAATTCTATAATTAATTTATTATTGTGTGTCATGAAGCTTTAACCTGTATAGCATTTAATACGGGGCATATGAAATGTGCATGGTTATAAATGCAAAAGTATCAGTTCTTAGCTTGATAAAATCTTGTAAAAAATTTCTAGGGAAAAAACCCTACAACATTCAAGTGGAAAAAAAGAAGTAGGAAAACGTCTTTGCTATCTGCTGCTTCTACTTTATGTGGTTATGATAATCCCTTTGAGGCAGTTAACATTGTTAAAGAAACTAATTATGAAGCATTGGTGACTCATTGTGAAAAGGAGGTGCCTTATTTCTTAACAGACATTCCAGAATTTAAATTGTTATCCCCAAAAAGCGATGTCAGGAAAGAATGTTATGCTGCGATTGCTATTTCTATGTTATTGGATCCTATGGGCAAGGCAGTATGGAATGATAATGAGCTAATTGCAGTGATTTGTGAAGGTTGTATTGTACTCAAAGAATGCCAAATGTTTGCTGCTGCAACACTGCCAGCATGGCTGTGTTCAACAACGTTGCTTCCTGATGTTTTGGTGTATCCAACACATCAAGCGTTTGATCACACAGTTATAGATCAGGTTCAGCATGAATCCTTACCTATTTTTATTGCTGAATATTATTCGAAAGATATACTTCAAACAGCAAGACAGTTGGCAATCAAATTGTGTATACTTTATCAATTATATAGATCATATAGCATCTTTACAAAGAAACTATCTGGAATTGTTTTGCCATCTCTAGGGAAGGAGGACTGTACAAGCCAAGTAGGTTGTGGTGCAAAGGAAATTGCAATTTCAAAGCAAAATGTAGCTATTAAGGTCATAGTTCAATGGAATTGTGAATCATTGCAGTTGAATATAAAATATAGGCCACTAAAGAAGGATGATGTTGCCAAAAGTATCAAGCATATGATTCGCAAGGGAAGACGTTTGCTGACTAATTTCTCCATTGCGATACCACCATCTGATCTTTTTTTTCAATTGACAGATGAAGAGTTGGATGTACTTAAAGGCAAAATCTTATACCAGTTGCAGTTGAAACGGGAAAACAAAATTTTGGAATGGAAAAATATGAATGAAGAAGGTTTAGTACAAGCACTGCAGGAATATGGAATAAAAGAATATGGAAGGATAGTTCAAAAGCAGTTAGAAAATTATACTAGCAAATTAAAGAAATGGAAAAATAAACAGACCATTATTGAACAGTGTTCCAGCAGCATTTCATTCGTATTTAAATTGCAGGATAGGGATAGAAAAAATGTTCTTTTTTTAAAATCCTTTGCTCGAAAAAGTTCTGAAAATGCGTTGTTCCGTATTGAATCAAGTTTATCCAGTCCTAAAATAGTGCATTCTCTTCTAAGCATGGAAACTGTAAGTGTGTCTTCTTTACAGTTTTTTGTTTTTGAGGGCCTGTGCCCAATATCCAGAGAGAAAGCAAAGAGTTGTCTCATTGAATTTCTTTGTTCGGTGAAAGATGCAATAGATGAGCTGCACATGTCAAACACAGCTCATTTGGATATACGACTACCAAACATATGTATCAAAAAGGCAAGCTCCACAGCTGTGTTAATAGATTTGGAGCGTTGTGAAGTTGGTATAAAAAGTCAATGGAGTGGTAACTCTAACAGTTGCATGTATATAAAAGGATATAGTTTGGAACAGATTGATCATTTGCAAGTGTACTGGATGACATATTGGATATTGTCCTATCCTGCTGAGCTTGACTACCATAAGATGCACCTTGTGAAGATAAATGAATCAGAATTTGAGCATGAAGCTCTATGCAAGACAATCGTTTCATTCATCCAAGGTCTTGCTTTTAATTTTTCTCCAAATGATTGGGAACATTTTATTAAGATTATCAAATCTTCAGGTTTAATAACCTCATCCCTGAACTGTGAATAAGCATATCACAACAATATGTGGATGAGGTGTATTTAATTGTGATTTTGGTGCTTAACTTATTTTTGCTGCAGTTTCGAGGTGGATGGACATTTGTTGTAATTAGAACATTCTTACATTACGGTATATGGGATAAAATAAGTTTGTGCCCTGGGATATAATAATTTTGTGCCTTGGGCACAAAATTATTATATCCCATATACCGTAAAGTAAGAATGTTCTAATTAGAGGTTAAATTTTAAATTTTCTTTACTTTACATGGCCGTAGACAACTTTCAAAGTTTAGGGGGGCTGTAATGACTGGGTGTGTGTGCAGTAGGGGGGCGTGCCCCATCCTGCCCCCAGATAGGGGGTTTGGGGGAGCGCTGCAAGCTCCCCCAATGGGGTCTGGGGCTTCGCCCCAGCCACTTTAACCTTTTCCTTATTTGTTGTTAGCAAAAACTTTACAATAAATACAGAAATTGACCCGGCTCTATAGGTATAGCAACGAATGCTATTGCTATATATTTTAGTTAGTTGACTTTTTCAAAAATCACTTGCTGCAGCGGAGATTGTTCGATCAGCTTTGTCATTTCTTCGATAGTGTCTAATGTATCACGAAGAATTACATTTGCCTTTACTGCGTCTTGAACAGCTAAGTTCAGAGCTAGGCATAGCAATGGGTATACAAAGCTCTATGCTCTTTTCGAAGTATAGTAGTTGATGCACCTGTTTTTCAGCCTGCCACTGAACTAGCCCCATCGTAGGCACTGTCACGACAATTGTGATGTGAAAGGGATAACCTCAGCAAAATGTCTTCTATTGTTCGGATGATGCTTTCTGCAGAGATAAGAGTCCATGCTGTGGACTCACTATACTCTACTCACGATTGACCGCTATCAATGATTACAGTAGTTAATTCTAATTATAAGAGATACGGTTAACATTTTAATATTTCCTCTGAAGGAAATTTTGGGGGGGGGGGGGGGGGGGGGGGTGAGCCCCCCCCCCCCCCCTTGTCTATGGCCTTGCTTTATCACTTTAAAACTTCACTAGCGTCTGGAGGGACAACGGAGAAACGGATCGCTTATCTCTTTATCGCGATGGAATGAGAGCACAACGATCTACAGCTCTACGTTGGTTTCCGTGTTATAAAACGGTGTGGTTATAGAGAAACACCCAATTTCCTGTTTCTCGTGCCCAGTCCTAAAATAATCTCATTCTTCTTAGGAACGGTTGTGAAGAACGGCAATAGCACTAATCGCGTCGAAATTTACATGTTTTTAATGGTATAGTTCGTCCGTGATCAGCATTATAAATGTCATGCGCCTTTTCTGGGTGTTCCCTACCTCCCGGCCTCAGCGCCTTGACCGCTAAAACACACCATCACACCACGCTCCACAATGCACACCACGTACTCAAGCTCCGTTAATTACCACGGATTCGTAAAGCGCGAGGTGACAACCAGCGAGTGCGTGCAAAATCCATCCCAACGGCGTACAATCTCCTGTTCCCGCATGATGTTAAAGACATGCTGCCTCACGCACGCCACTCGCATGTTTACCTATGTTAATGGATTACGCATACCAAGATCCCTGTGTTGGAGTCCACATGCAAAGTGCGGCGGCTATAATCTACAAAGAAGCTCACGTGATCAAAATTATACAAGTGCATTACTTATAAAATTCGTGCGCATCCCATTTTAGCGCATTTAGGATCAGGAGGCGGCATGTAAGAGGATTGGTGAGGGGCGTTTACACGGCAGGCTGCGCGCTGATTGGTGGAATTGTGCTAACATAGACACCGCAATAGGCTTGGTGATTATATCGTTCACGCCATAAAGCATAGGATATCAGGATCTGGCACCCTAACAGAAGGCGCGCTGAACGTTGATTGGTCATTTGGTTCCCGCAAGATCGTTCCAGTAGGATATATAAAATTCCAACGAAAAACGTATGCTTGGCGAGTTTGTTCAACGTTATACTTACTTTTGGTACAATGAGTTTCGGTCCGTATGGTCTTCCTTTGGATTTTGGTCGTACAAGCGTCTACTTGAAGAGGTTCTTGTGGACCATGAGACTACCGTACAATGGTGCAAGAAAAACGGTTTACTTTCGAACCATAAAGTTTGTCTTGCATGCGTGCAATGAACAAATGCTGTTCGTGCAACGAAATGATGGGATTGACGGCTCCAGGTTAGTTAACTACATCTTTCATGCTTCTTATAAATACATAAATTTTGAGGTCGCTTCCTTATCTATAACTCCATTTTTTGCACGTAGATGGCGATGTTCATAATATGCTTGAAGAAAGCGTGCATCCATTTGACAAAATACGTGGCTTTCACAAAGTCATTTGAGCCTTGGTACGATTCTAGAGCTGACGTACCTCTGGAATGAAGAGTTTCCAGTCCGTACCGCAGTGACGTGGAGTGGAGTCAGTGAAAAATCCGTAATTGATAGGTACAATTTTTGTCGCGCCGAATACATGCTCAGAAATCCAACTGTAATTGGTGGCCCCGGAAATAAATAACCCCTAGCCGCACATTTGAATAAGTTAACATTCCACTAGCGGCGGGCGGTGGTAGATATGTAACAAAAATAAATCATGAGGTGTCGTTACCTTACAGCATGACGTGACGTCCTTACAGCATGACATGATGTCCTAACAGCATGACGTCCTTACAGCATGACGTTCTTACAGCATGACGTCCTTACAGCGTGACGTCCTTACAGCATGACGTCCTTACAGCATGACGTCCTTACAGCATGATGTCCTTACAGCATGACGTTCTTACAGCATGTTTTCCTTACAGCATGACGTTCTTCATATGGAGAAATCGCCCATACATCGGCGGTCATCTTGCATTTTATTTCAAATTGAATTTAAAATGACCATGGAAATTACTAAAAATTAGTCTGAATTTGAATTGTAGTTTTCATTGCGTTGCAATAAAGCAATGTTATACAAAAATCAAGAAAAAAAAATTAATTACAGTCGTAGTTTCGTTCCCGGGCCAGAGAACGAGACTAGCTGGTTATTACAATTTAACTGCTCAATAACATCAAATTAATGCCATTTTAATTGCGCTTCGTTAATAAACTCCTATACTGTAACGTAATAGCAGCTTCCCCTCCCCCCCCCCCCCCCCCCCCCCCCCATCACCCATCCGACAAGAGGTGAATGCGCATCAATTAGCACAAATAACAAAACTCGGACATCGGCCGCGACATATAGTACCCATTTACCAAGGCAGTCTGTTAAACTTTAGCACTAACCCCTACATTCTTCGGAACCCATGCATTGCCGTAGTTCTCTTTCAAGATATGTATGGCTATGCCATTTTATTATTTTTTATTGTAACGTCTAAGACACTGACGTCACGTTGAAAACCTCATAGCAGGACCTGTAATTTAAAAACATAACCCTTGTTGTGCAGGGGCGGATCCAGGATTTTGGGAAATGGGGGGTCCGATAAATATATTCACAACTGGGGGAGGTCCCGTGACAGCAAGGGGGCTGGGGGAGCGCTGATAGGCCCGTAAGTGGGGTCTGGGGCGAAGCCCCAGCCGCTTTTTTGCTTTTGCGTTTATTTAGCATGAAATATCCATGCAATACACATATACATCACGCGATATCCGGATTAGTAGAGCCTGCATGGATGGCGACGAGAAAATACTTCATTCTTCACAATGCTATGGTTCCTACTGCTCAGCAATTAAATTCCTGACGGAAAGCTTTTGTGAATTTGTGATGACCGAAGCGTGCACGTGACCATGCACCAGCTATACATGTCGGTCTATAAACGTTAATGACTCATGGATGTTTTACTCTAGTATTAGTTTGTTTAGCTCTATAGCTACCTGTTAGGAAAAGAATCTGAGATCCATCCCACTCACGTCTTTTGATCGCTTACCTCAATTGCTGCTCACATGCACCGATCGTGCGATTAAATACTACATGCACACATGCCGTTATGTAGGAGGATTTAAATGGATCGATATAGAACCTAGAACGATTTGCAAGCTTGCAAATCCAAGGATAGTAACATGCAGAACGCTGCATTGATTACAGTATGCATTATGTCATTCTTCATATAGGAAAGGGGGGGTCCAGACCCCCTGGACCCCCCCTAAATCCGCCCCTGTTGTGTGGTAGCAATTCATGCATGCAGTGATGTATATATATATTCAGGGATCTGATCCCAGCAAAAAGTTTTTGGGCAAGATTCTTGCCAAGAAGAGCAAGATCTTGGCAGGAGACCTAGATCTTGCCAGGAAGCTGAGATCTTGCCATATCTTGGGTAATATCTAGACCAGAACTTGAGCCGGCATAATCTTGCCACCATGGGCAAGATCTTGGGCAGGAATCTTGTCCAAGAACTTTTTGCTGCTGCTGTGTGTGTGTGTGTGTGTGTGTGTGTGTGTGTGTGTGTGTGTGTGTGTAGATGTTACATGCTCATAAGATTTCTTGACCACATCACATCAGTAGTGTCATGTTGTATAAACAGATCCCAAATTGATTTGTCACATCTACATTTGCATGTAGACAATTTTGTAGCCAATGTCCCTATCCAAAGGCTGGCTCTCATTAAAGCTAATACCAGAACTATCTTGTCCTGGATAGCAAAACCACCCTTGTGGACAAACCCAATATCAATCCCAACAACAATATGTTTTAACGGCCAATTGGATGCATGCCCACACAAGTTCTGTTTGGTGCATGCTTATGCCTTTCAATTGCCTGTGCCTCTGCAAACACTAAACAGAGAATGTGCAATAATACACTTAAATGAAATAATTCTCAACATTGCACATCTGATGTCACAATATCACTTCAAATTTAATTCTCTACTACCTGCAGTATGCACAACTAAACCATCCTAAATATTGTACACAACATTTGATCTGCCCCCTTCAATTTGATTATGGTAGACAAGAGATCTCTTTAATTCAGGATTTAAAAATTGTAAGAATCACTCAGTTCTCGGAAATTTCCCACACTCTTCTACATACTTGAAATCACAGCAAATAGACTTGTTGCACAGAATAAAATCGAAATGATTGAGACTGATGGAGTAGATATAAGTTATTCACAATACGAAACGTGAAGCAGTGTAGATGAAAGAATCAAGGCAGACCAAGCATAAAATCCATCCCACTAGGGGACTGTTACTCCCCATCTTCAAACCCTTCACTTTCAGTAATCAGAGCTCTTTCTATAGGATAACTCGTTCTTCCTTTAAATATATAAGCGTTAGAAACAAAGCAACTTACGTATAACTGGATACCTACAAGCCTCACAAAATCGTACTCTAATAGCTTATTCAATGATACCTACTGCATTATAAAATTAATTGCAGTTATAAATAATAATTATAGTTATGCTAAATTAAAGTTCTGAACCTTAAAAATTCATTAATGCATATATCACCACACAGAATGTTCCCCATTCCAAAAATTTCATCATCATCATATCAATGTCGATACTATCACTGTCTTATCTAGATAATTGTTCTGTCCTACATGGTTTAACATACAAATCGAGCTTCTTAATATTATCATACAGTTGTCCACAATCAAGAAAATCTGTTGATTATAAAATTTGCTAAATGTCCATTCTAATGTGCTGTTGAAGTTTAAACGCCCATGTGATGGAGGTGGTAACTGAGAGGGGGTACTTTGATCGTGTGTAGCAATGACAGCGACAAAAGAATTTAGGTCAGCGAGTTATGACATTAACAAGACATATCTTTTTTTTTAGCAGGCGTGAATATACTCACTCTTCTGGGGGTACATTAATTTAAAACATAAGCACTACAAATAACTAAAAGTCAAAGCAAGTGTTTGGTGAGACACATCTGGCCAAAATTGCCCTGGCATTCTGCCTCATGAGGGTGAGGCTGAGGCGACTGTAGATGCCCGACATAACCTCATTTAGAGGTCGACAGAGTTGAGTGGCTACCTTTTTTGATATGGCCAAAAGTACATTGATGGCTTCATTGCCCCATCCCCCAAACACCTCCACAACCAAAGGGATGCATGACCATCCTCTAAGGGCACATGCCTCATCATTTCTTGAGTGCTTGGCCTCTTCTCCCATCTCAGCTGCATGACCACAGGTTTGAGCCGCTTCTTGTATAAGTTGCAATTAAGCGGATTGATGACCTTTATGTCAAATGCAGCTGGGCGTGAGAGGGACCAGTTTGGCACTAGGATGTCTGCTGGTCTTGATTGGTCTTTGGGAAGAATACCACTTCCTTTCTCAATTTGTGGGAAAGGCATGCCTTGTGGCAGAAGTCAGCAATGCAGTCCCTGAATTGGTTGTGTCTGGTTATTACATCTCCCCCAGAGCAACAAGTGAGCATGTGATATCCCCAAGCATCCATGTTGTGATGACAAAGTGGGCATGGTGTGCCTCAGGTGTCAAAGGAAGGCCAAGCCACCATTTTAAAATGACCTGTGCTTCATCGTGCATCAATTTGGTGAAGGCTGCACTTTAAGCCATGCCATGGGCTTGAGGCGCAGAGATAGCTTGCAATCTGGCTTTGTCACAGTAGTTGCATCAGAAAGAAGTGAACTGAAGTCAGCTTCTTCATGTGAGAGGATAGTACGAGCTGGTGGGGTGGTACATCAAGTACACTTTCAACTGAGATGGCATCTGGCTGACTGACCATGGCATTGTACGCATTCACTGCAGCAAGAAGGTAGACCTTTGAAGTCACCGAGCAATTGTCTGAGGGCATTGATGTGGTTAGAGATGAGATGTATGCAGCCGGTGCATGGCGATGAAGGGAACGCAGACCAAGGCCACCATGACTCAGGTTAAGTGAGGCCTGTTTAGCTGCTGGAAGTGTTAGCTCAATTGCTGCAGATAATTCCAAGCAGTGAAGAACATCATTGTCAAATTGACTAAATACTGACTCTGACATTGGTGAAGGAGGTGTAGACCGTGCTAGGTGGGCGAGCTTACAGAAACTAGCACATGATCTCAGGATGGTGACAGCAACTTGTGGGTTGCACAGTTGGGGTAGAAGTGATAATAGATGTAATGCATCTTTTCTTTTAGTTTCGATGTACTGAGCACAATACTCCACACTCCCAATGGGGCACCTAGTAATTCAAAGTGTGGACAGGCCGAGCATGGAATGTCAGATGGGAACATGGAGAGCTCTTGGGCACAGAACAATTCACATTTACCCAAATTAATGTGGAGACCAGTAGTGTCACTGTTGGCTTGCAAAAATTTTAGAGCTGAGGATACTGCATCTTTTGGTCCTGCCAAAGCCACATCATCAAGATACCAACAGTTCAGCAGCATTTCTTTGCACTGGGGGTCAGCAGAGATTTTAAGAATGGTGCAGTGCAGAATGAGAGCAAATAGAAGTCAAGTGGGCCTAAAGGGTACCCTTGTTGGACACCTGATGCCGATATTAACTGACCATTGGATGCCACAACTTTTGGTGCTGTGAATAGCACCAAGTCACCCATGGAAGAAGCTCAGGGAAGTGGATGGCACACTGGTGAAGGACAGCTTCCAGAGACACTAAGTTAAATGCATTTCGCATATCAACTTTTAAGATGGCAAAATCTCCATTATTCCAGTTGTCCTCAATAACTTGCCTAAGCTTATGCACAATTTTTTCGGTGCAGCTGGACAAGCTACTCCAAACTGAAATGGATTGAAGAATTGTGAGCTTTTCCTTTGTTAAAATGCAGGCACATTTACCCACAAGGCGTCTCAAAATTTCTCCTACAGCGATTGGTCGAACATCCCATCCAGTGCCTTTGGATTTCAATAGAGATGTTAGATTTCCGCCAGCAAGATAGGGTGAGAGGGTGGTAGGGGCATTGCCAGCGAGCAGAATATTAACCACCTGATGCAGTAGGCTCTCCATTGAGATTGGTAGTCTTGAGTCCAATGCAGCTGGACTCTCAATCCTGATAGAGTTGCAGCAAAATTGAAGGTAGGAGGGAGTTGGATAGCTGGTATAGAGGTAGGCACACTGGGAATGGTAGGAGGGATGGCATATGGATGTTTAGACTTCAATAATTTAAACATAGTATAGTATCAACATAGTATCATTGTTTGGTGCAATGCCATGGGACGTTAAGATACAACAAGCTTTTGAAAATAGCCCTTCTCTGCACATGCAATTGCTGATGCCAGTTTCTTCTTATCAGTATCAGAACCTGAAACACAGGTAATCTTTCACGCTGACTCTGCTCACCGCCTTGGCCATAAAAGCAACTCCTTGCCGTCCTTCCAATCTTGGCACAATGATCAAATGGGATCATACGCTTTCCCTTTCCCTTTCTCTTCGAAGATGGCAACACACATTTGGGCAACATAAGTAATCTGGTCCAGGCTTCGACAGAATTTCAAAAATAACTTGCTTTAGCACTTCAACGAGTACGGACCCGAAGTGTTGACGAGCACGCTTAGGATGTACTTCAAGGTAGGGCAGCGACACGAAAGGACTTCCTCAATCGACGGATAGGTAGCTTGTTGTATACTAAGAAGATTGAAGCTTGATTGGGATTGAGTGGATGAGGATGCTACTTCATGTGAAACGGATGTTACACAAGACTGCTTATGGTGAGAAAACCAGGAGATGGCAACTAGTTTGTTGCACGAAGGGCAGATGCAGAGACGGTTTTCAGCCAACCATTGCTGCGGAACTTTACCTGATCTATAACCAAAGGCATGATCCTGCATATGCTTACGAATGTGATTGGATGGAACTCTTTCACAGCATGACGCACAGCTGAAAGCTGGGACTACTGCCTCTGTTGGCCATGATGATGATATAGATGGCTCAGTATTGAAAATGAATGAGTAGCAGCTGCGCAGTTAGGTTGATCAACCACTTCATGGGGGTGTTTTACAGCACTACATGTAGGCTGAGTAGACTGGGTAGTAGCTATATAGGACGCGGGTGACAGTTAAACCGCCAGATGAAAGGTCGCTACCGGTAGTTGGTGGTGCGTTGTTATTATTACGGCAGCTTCCATGCCTCACAGGATGGCAGTCCTTACATGGCTTTCCGCTCTAGCGCACGAGCACGATTTGCAACGTGCATGGGAACCATTGCACCGGCAACAGGGAGGATCTCGTTTCCGGCTCGGCATACTATTCATCGATCAACTATCACCACGCCATCTTTTTTTTTGAAAAAATGATTGTATATCAAGAAGCATATTGATAACAATTAGAACAAGCCACAGTTTTGTTTTACC
>OY811977.1:8313137-8339185 GCA_963681505.1 Eunapius fragilis | reverse complement strand
CCAGTGAATAAAACTGGCTATGAATTTTTTACAAGCATGTTAATAATATTGTTGTGCAATCTACACATGTAGTGAGTAACTGCTAGCTGTATTACTATCATGCAAGACGTGTGCAAGTACCAGCACTGGTACACAATCAAAGATCGGGTGCACTACACTGTTTAATTTGGTCCATACTGAAAATGGGACAACATGAACAACGCAAACGAGAGCTGCTGCTAACTGTACGGCTGTTCAATGGAGCAATTTCTTTCCAAATGAAACAAAAAAAAGGTTGACACAGCTACCAGCCAGCAGCAAGGAGCATGGAACCATTGAGTTGCAATTAGCTACATGTAGCGACAATACAGTTCTTCACCTATACTTGCACTGACATGGGGCACAGCTCTACATAACCAGGCACTGCTGAATTTCAGCTGAGCGCTGAGCCCAGCTCAAGTAGGCATTATACAGAGTGTAACACGGTCAGTGAAGAAATTGAGGTTGCAGTGCCCAACTGATTCATATCAATGAGATTTTTTATGCTAATCGTGACTTTTGTATCTCTCTGAAATCTCTTTCTACTGCTGAAAGGTATGCAATATAAATACATCACAAACAGCCTTCATTATCGTACAAATGTATCCCAAACAGACTCAGAATGAATTGTTGAATGCAAATATTAGGCATATTGTTTATACAAGGTATCATTGAGGAAAGTAAACAGGCAAAGCTTTAAAGCATTATGGCAGATGAGGTAGCATCCCATAATACAGAACTCCTAGCCATCTGTGGATAATGAGAACAATGTCAGGAAAGAGTTCATGACTTTCTTAAAACTAGAAAGAACAAACTGTTGAGTATCTAGCTGAGAAAATGGTAACTTTTCTCAAAGGAGTTGGGTCTACCAATTGAAAACATTAGAGGCCAGGGATACAATGTTGCAAGCAGTCCAAAGTGAAATGGACTTCTTGAGCATATTGTCCCTAGCATGGTACAAGTTAAAGGCACTCAGAAAGTTCTATTAGATCTATGCAAGACTCACTGGGTTGAATGCTATAAAACATTTATCAAACGCATACTTTTAGTACTGAAGCTTTAGAGCTAATAGGTTACAGAATGCACACGCAAGTGTATGGAGACCTCTATAATGACTGGGATGTGCATAACTTAGCAGATACTTGCAAGTATTACCACTTACAGTCAAACAAATGCTTATTGCAAGATACCACAAGATTTTTAATCCACTAATCAGGAACTGCGATAGCAGTTCCTATATAGGAATTGACCCGGGTCGTGAAATCATTAAAAAAACCGCGACCCGCGTATAACTCGCGTACCAAGAAACGGATAGTTTAGCTCTTTGTTCCTATCGAACCAGAAGGCAAAGACGGTCATTTTAATGTTTTGTTCCAGTCTTCAAACTGTTTGCTTTTAATTTAAGAGAACAAAAAAGTTCGTGTTTTACCTCGTCCCCAGGCCAATTCTTCTCCGTCGTCGTCGTCGTCGTCTTCTTCTTCTAATTCTTCTCGGGTGAGTATAACTCCGGATAGGAATGGTTTTAAATAGCGCCAATTATACCAATCGCTTTAGAATCTCCTGGAAGGCCATCTTCAAGTATCAGATGTATGAATAAAGCATAAAACTGACATACGTAATCATTACGTAATGCGTAGTGTTAAATAGAAGCGTTCCCATGGCGACATTAACGTATATTTAGAATTGTGCAAACAAAAGTGGAGTTCCTTACAGTGATCCGAAACAAAAGCGGGCGTCTGCTCATGACGGTAATTGAAGCGGAGGGGGGGGGGTGGGGCACCTGCCAGTATAAAAAAAATGATAATTAATAAACAGAGGAAACAAGTAAAGAAAAACATTCTCTAACGTGAAAGTTGGTGGGATATAGGAATTGGAGGCAATGGTGGTGTTGAAAGGAAGGGAACAAGGTTTTGAGAAAAGGGTAATGAGACAAAAATCCTATATTTAGCACATGTACATGTAACAACCAAATGAAGTGCTAAATATAGGATTTTTGTCTCATTGCCCTTTTCTCAAAACCTTGTTCCCTTCCTTTTAACACCACCATTGCCTCCAATTCCTATATCCCACCAACTTTCTCGTTAGAGAATGTTTTTCTTTACTTGTCACGTATGAATTCTATTGTAATTGTGACGCATGACAATATTGATTCAGTTTGCTATGGCGGAGGGTGTTGTTATTGATGGAAACTCTGAACACAAAACGTAATGCTAGAACTCTTGCATCCGTATCAGAAAGGTCATGCTATGTTTCTGCACTAAAATGTACAATAGTTAACTGGTTTTAATAGTCAAGATACATTAATATAAAGTGGTCCCTCTCCAAAAAATGTTTACAATGATTTCTCCTTACCCACTTGGTGGATTGAAATGAAAATCGCTGCATGACTAGGGCTTGATAGTATAAATCGATTGGTCGAGTCGGTTTTTAAACCCGGGAAAAAGGTAAGGTATTATAATGCTTAAGGTGCCATTTAAGTCCTTCCAAAATTAGAAAAACATTTTCTAATACGCAATTAAAACAGAACAGAAGTTTGTACAACATTGGAATATGGTCTACCGACTGTAAAAGTGCTTATCTGGGAGCTATTGCTGTACAAATAACGTTCTCAAGTGCGAAGGACCACGTAGCCATTTTTTGTAATTTTGAAATGAATTACCTTAAAATCGTGACACAATGACTATTTCATTGGGGTTGCTCTAGCGGAGGGCGTTGTTGTTGTTGTTGTTGATGGAAACGATTCTTTTCAGAACCAAACCAAGGATGTAGCAAGAATAAGTTATTCATCAAGGTCCGCAGCCAGAAAGGTGCCATCTGCATTGGAAAGAGCTTCAGAAAAAGAAGCCCAGAGAACAGTGTTTTAACTGCTTGAAGCGAATCGTAGGAGAAGCACACCTGATAATGCAGCATAAAGAGTTAGAAAGATTAGCTGACTATATACCCAATGTTTCTGTGCAATCAGAATTTATTGCTACAATACACAGGAGCAAACATAAAGGTTATGATGAAAAAATTATCACGTTATCCACTGTAAAAACGTTTCATCTGTGGCGAACGAAAGGGGTACCCTTGACTCCACTGAGCCACACTTTGCACCCCCTCACAGAACCTGGTTACGGTCCTGCAGGTACCGCCTCACTACCGCCTGTATAGATGATTTCGGTGTGAAGTCGTTCCCCTGGAAACGCGTGACCTAAAATGATGAATAATTGATGTAGAGGGCAACATGTACGTGAAATGGTATTGAGTTGTTGTGCTTTTGGCTGTACAAATCGTAGTGGTCAGCGTTTGGGCCTAGGTTTCCATCGGTTTCCATTCAAAAATGAAGGCAGACTACGAAGATGGATTCAAGTGGTCCGTAGAGAGGATTGGCAGCCTTCTAAGTACTCGCGAATCTGTGGCGACCATTTTGTGTCAGGTTAGTTTATAAGTGTGGAAGTCACAATTGAGTGAGGGAGTCATTTGTTTTTATTGTAGGCAAGCCTGTTGACGAACTCAGTAACGTGGACTATGTCTCTACACTATTCACCTTCAAGGATGCCAAGAGGAAGGATGCGATGGCAGTGAAAGCGCGGAAGACAAGAGCGGAGCATAGAAGAAAGATGACCGAAGCTGAAGAAAGCGAAAAGGAGAGGCGTTCTTCAGCTTTAGAGGGTCATCGTGCGTGCACTCTTGGGAAAAGAAGCTTAACTTACCCTGCCATGCAAGTGCAGTGGGCGGACACGACCAAGCCAGATGACCGCGCAATGATCCACGCTTCGTGGGCCTGGTCTGCAGTGCGTTGACTAGGGTTAAACTTGGCTTTTAACAAACAGCACTTTTGGTCCCCATGGCCGAACCCCATTGCACAGTCCTCACGAAGCCCAATTCAAAGTAGTTGTAGGCTTCAAGTTGCTTCCAAGATGACAGCTGCTCTTGAGTAAAAGTTCCCAGGCGATTGATGAAATAGCCAAAGATATGGCGATACTCTACACGCGACCACAACGTCATATCATCGCTGAAACGATGATCATTATCCTTCATGAAAGGGTCATCACTTAGAGTCAGCCACACCGACTCCAGTTTTTGCTTGTAATGCTCCCTTTCGCTTGCAATCTGCCCATTTACCATACGTCTCTATAATGTTTTGCCCTCCAAAGAATTTTCACATGACTCTCACGTGACGCGCGGTTTCACACCGAAATCATCTTATATGAATGGTGGTGTAATTGTCCTCTAGTACTACCCCAATTATTATTAGTTAAAGCATATACCGTGCATAACTCACTGTTGAATCTTTGAGTTCTTGCTGTTGAGCAGTTAGGAGGGAGGATTTTCAATACGTCCAGAATACTTAATCCTTTTACTTGCTCTTCTTTATTACTTCTTGAGCTCAGCAAGGTAGCGTTTGAGCTCTCTTGCCTGGGATGCTTAAGGTACCGCGCCTGTTTAGCGTCCCACTTGGGTTCAGGGTCTTTCTGGTACCATGTCCGTTCAGCGTCCCACTTGGGTTCAGGGTCTTCCTGGTATCGCGCCCTTTTAGCGTCTCTCTTGCGTTCAGGTTCCTCCAGGTACCGCGCCCTTTCAGCATCCCTGAAGCAGGTAAGGTAATGATTGGCATAATGTTGGTGTTCTTACCTTGCCATCTTCTGGCCCGATTTGCTTCGAATCATTTATGCATCTTATTCGTTTGTCTGCACGCTTCTGCTCAGAGCTCTCTTGGTAACCTGCTCGATCTGGCTTTTGCCTTGTTTGCCTCTGAACGACGATCCAGTAAATTAGCTTCTTTCAATATACTTCTCCCTTGCACCTCTCTTCACATTCGTTTACGCGCGAAGGCATATTTTTAAGAAAACAGATACATCCACTACCATAACACACGAAAGAAATAAACACGTGCAAAATCACGTGGCATCTTGATGGCTGGCCAGTATATTCGGCCTGGGAACTAGAGATCCAAATTGTATGGGCGAATGCCCTATAACCAATGGTACCAAGCTTTCAGTTGCAATCCTTATTGTACCGTGCATACGTGGATGTACTATTCGGAATAACAAAAGTACACCACGCACAATGCATTGCAACGCATTAATTACATCTGTTACTATCCCTCCAGAACCTTGAAGGTTCATCTTGTTGTGGTTGCGCATGTGGTTGTTTAATATTCATAGCGTAAGCAAATGTGTTTTGTAGATTACTGCAGCTTTTAGCTTTTCTGGCTTGCGGATATGCTGTCGGTTTGAAAATCATGCTCACATAGGTCTATTCCATTTAATGACCATACAGGGTGACGGGTGACAAAACAGGTTAAGCTTTGAAATTCGCTGCTGTTTGTGGCTGGACACTAGAATTAGAACGATACCGTAAATGGATGTGATACATAAGGGAGGAGCCTAGACGAGTGATCACGTGCAGAATATATATGTGTGTGGACACGCGGTAAGGATAGCTGATGTCATCTAACCACTGGCCAACGTCACGGCGCAGGGCGGACGAGAAACTGATAAAAACAAAGCTTAACCTCATTATAAACATCTATCAAACAAGCTATATTATCCTGCCCATTTGAAGTCGAATGTACAGTGCAGAGAAGTTCCCCAATACTTCCATTATCTGTCTGGCCCAATTATGCCATATGCGCATTCTATACATTACGATTCCTAAAAACGCGCATATACTCGTTTTGCACCAATATCAAGCCGTACCGTAAAAGTGGGTGCACTTTAGGTTGGTTCAACGGGCGCCCTGCAAAGAGGTCAGTACACAGCAACATGGAGGGAAAGGAAGTCACTATTTCAAAACATCACTCTGCAATTGACACTAGTTTTTTCACGCTACACTACGCCAGCGACTTTTATGAATAATCTGTGCTTCGCTTACATATAGGCTCGATGGATCACCACAGAGAGAAAGTTCAACAGCACTTTATGGTGCGTGGGAGATTGTTAATAGCCAGAGAGAGAAACATAGCATGCACCATATCAGTGCATAATGTTTTCAAAACATCTGCAGTGTGTTTGGGATATATTGATAGTACCCATGATGTCCCAGACATTCACCCTCTGTTCTTTTGCTACTGGTGCACTAGACTAATATCTACATGTTGAACACATGTTTCTCCATATAAAACCTCAACCACAGTCATGTATGGACATGCTTGCATATATACACCATCCAAATGTGTCATCCCAAAAGAGGAGCATGGGGAAAAAAGTACACATCCTGGTGGCCGTTCGAAAGCAAGTTCAGTTATTGGCTACATTAAGGTAATTGCACCCCCAAACTACTTATCCGATAGTCCACTAGCAAGCACAACTAAAACAGTGGTCTTAGAACAGTTTTGGTGTCCAGTCTGCCTGGATGTTTTGTGCCAACCTGTAAAGCTCCCATGTATAGCACTAGTGTGCACCATGTGCCCTATGCAGCTGTTTATTGTGTTCGACTACAATGATGTTAAATGTCCCTGCTGCTATTTAGTAACATCTCTAACTCCATCAGAATAAAAGCCAGCCTCACTTTTAGTCCAGGTACTGTTACTGGTCCATTGCATTTCTTGCACAAGGGACGTCTGGGCTTGTGAGTATGAGTGTAGTGCTTTACCTATACACCAACTGAAGTGCAGATGGCATGTCAGGTATTGGCACGGCTGGTTTAAAATGATTGAGTGCAGTTATTGTGGAATATGATATCATAACTTTATAACCAACAACCACATAAAAAGTGGGCTTGTGGGGGATGTAAAAGTTAAAGAATTAGTGTTGTTTTCTTTCCTTGAATTATCAATGATTTAATGTGCTTGAATCCATTAATATACCCTATCCAATTTATTGTGTTATTATGTTTCACTTCTATGAAGAAATGCATGCATATTTTTAAAATTTGCATGCAATATAGGATATTGTACGGTGGAAACATTTGGTCCTGGACTAAATGATGCTGTCACATTTGGTCTGGGACCAAACATGGCAGCAATATTTGCTCCTACTAAACAGAATATGGCTGCATAGGTTGGATATAATATGGCATAGTGGGATCCAATCTTGCAGGCAATTTTTGTCCGATAGGACCAGAATGGTTGCTATATGTAGTCCAGAACCAAATGTGGCTGCCATACTGGTCTGCAGGACACTTCTTAGTAAGTCATTTCGTGCTTAGACAGGTGCACCAGCAGCTGCCCTTGGCTGGATGCAATACAAGAGGCTTTGTCATATCCTTCTGACTATGCCAATCTAATAACACCATAAATTAGCACATGTAGTACATTGAAATTCTTTACATTGGCTCAGTAGAGATACTTCTCATAGAGGGTGCCAAATGGGCTTCACATTCTTTCTGCACTTCACGCATGAACACTTCATACTGTTAATAATGAATTGAACCACATACTTACAATAATGTATAACATGAGACATAATAAGGATGTACAATGTATGCAATATGAATGAGCTCTGAAACTTAGGAAATGTTTTAAGGACATTGATGCTTATTAGTTTCTACACAGGATGAGTGCATCCATATGTCACAATTCAAGCACTTCACCCAGACTATGGTATCACTGGTATCTTTATCATCTTCTTTAAAACAAACACCACAAACCTTGATGACTGTAGATGAAAGTTCTTCTCTAAACATTTCAAGCTCATTTCTGGTGGGCTTGTTTATAGGATTTTGCACCTTGCATCTCTTCTGAGTTGTTGAATAAAATCTAACTTGCTTTGGACTGTTAGAATTGGGTGCAATATGACGTTTTTGTGGAAGTTCAGTTGAAAAATTAGCATCAATTCCTACTGTTTTTATGGTTATTAAAGCTGCCTTTATATGCCTCCATCCAGCTTGCAATGCTGCAATACTGTTGCAGTCATTGCACGCCATTTGAAGTGCTTGAATTTCATTAAGGATGTCTTTTTTAATGCTACACAAATCGGACTCTGCAGTTGATACAATATACTGATCTATGTCATCAAAATTTGTTTCAGAACAAATCTTATCAGTTGAAGTACATGAAACGAGTGCTTGTTTATCAGTTTGCACACTTGCAAGATTATCAGATACAGGGATGCATTGCATTGAAGTGGTGACAGCTTCTGCACCTCCAGATGAATGTGATGATTTAATCAGGAACATATGCAAGAAATGACTGTGCTTACAAACTGTAAAATGAATTGCACAATCCATGCAAGAGCAAGTGTACATATGTACACATGCACTACAAAAAGCACAGCGCATCTTGCAAGTACATATATTTGTATTTTTTTGAATACTATAAGTCATCTTTTCTGACTGTACAGTCCACACATTTTCAGCTTGATTTTGAGGGATACAATGGATACCTTCTGCAGATTCGTGACGCTTGTTAATTTCACTTACTCTGTACGATGATTTCCCCTTTTCCAACTTAATCAAACGCTCATACACTTTGTCCCGTGCTATTCTTAGTAGAATTGACAGCAGACTATCAACTCTTCTATTCTGCTTATAACTGAGGTATACAACCTTAAGGGTTCTGTGGAATGCTTCAATAGCCATGTTGGTATTGACAGGTGTTCCTACTCGATAGCAAGGGGCCCATTGCTCTGGTCGATTGCAATAATTGTCCTGGAGGTATTGACAAAAACTATCAAGGTCTGGATCCTCAAGTAGCCAGCTAACAAACATTTGCATTTGAGCTGTAAATGTATGGATTGATGTATTCTCCATGACAACACACATGTGGTGGTAAACGTTTGCCCTTTTTTCCTGCAATTGAATCATGCTATTCAGAGCTCCTCTCCATGCACGGTCCACGTGCCATCTACATAACAATTTTTTGGGATGTCCATTAAAAACAGACACCCATGCGTTGTAATACTGAGAGGCATCGTCGGACATAAACACTTCAACTTTCACATTACCAACCTTTTTCTTTAGGGCTTCAAAAAAATGCTTAAGTGTATTCGTATCTTCTCTATTACTAACCATCCATGCTGCTGGAATACCCTCTCCAAACTCATCCATAACAAGAATAGTCACAAGTTTAAAATCATATTGTGTAGTGCAATGAGTTGCATCAACGCAAACTACATTTTTGGCAAATTTAGTAAAACAGTCTTTTTGAAATTTTGTCTGTATACAGAGAATAAAATCATCACTGCATACAGCGAATAGATCTGATGGATTGCCTTGTGGTTTGTACAACAGGATTGGATCATAATCTAAAGCTTTCATTTCTTCTACCCATATGGATGTACTTACATGGTCATTACTATGACGTGCAATACCTTCAATATTATATTGGCGTTTAATGTTGTACAGGTCTTGCCTGGTAACAAGATGAACCCTGGAAACATGGTCAGTTACTGCATCCCTAATATCATCCAGAATTTTCTCCATGCTGACACCTTCTTTTAGCTTGATAGCAATTGATGTTCTAGTACTGTCATCCATAATAATGTGCGCCAATTTTATTGGATGTGAATTATGAAATGGACAATAATTCACTATTACAACCCCAGACATTTTGTCCTGGTGAGCTTTTATATGTGATGTGCATTGGATGCCAACTTTACAGCTACCTTGTGACTTTAAATGCCTTTCCCCAGCACCTCTAGGTGTATAAACACCTGCTTGATTACAATAGTAATACCATCTGTTTGCGGTTAATGATTTTTGACACGCACATTTTTGAACATACATTGAATTTGTCTTCTTTTCTGCAGCTGCCTTCCATTCATGAAATAGTTCCAAATTGGTGAATTCCAGCCTTTCTGTTGCAACTTGAATTTGATGATATGACCTCAAGTGGGAAATCATTGCCTCAAGATTTAAAAATCTGTAATCAAATGTTACATCAACGCTCAATCTTAAAGTGATCATATTCAGATGCAAAACATAAAATCAACATGCAAATTATTCCAACTCATGTAGTATATCAGCAATACTTTGGGTATGAGTAGAAAATATGACATGATAGTTATTTCTTTGAAGCCATTACCCTCCTTCCATTTATACATGCAAATATGTACGCATACCGTTTAAAGCCATTCCTCAAAGCATGCACTGAGTTATTGTACTAAACAAAAGAAAAACTATGCAATTCACATTTTTAAAAAACAGATGAATGGAAAGGCAGATACAAATAGGACTGTAATTAAACAATTCTCAGTATTTTTATTTTTATTTTTCCATTAATGATTGATAAAGTTGGCTGCTGCTAGACACTTAATTTGCATGCAAATGTGAAAAAAAAATCAAACGGTTTGTGAGCCCAACACATACATCTAGTACAGTAGATGTCCCCCGCCTCCACAATACCTGGAGAATCAGGTATCCACCCACATGTATGATTGTGAGATAAAACAGATGGTCAATATGCAGCTGGATGACCTCCAGCAAGTGTAATGAATCCAACGAGCAATGAAGATTATGAAAGTTTAAACCACAGATTAATCATAAAACATGCGGTTTTGTTTATAGAGGTAGCAGACATAAACATTGTTTATTGTGTTTGGAATGCTGCCTACTAGTCAGCCTCTTGATAAGCATGCAGTCTAGCCTACTCCCTTAAAAGGGCTTAAACGGCAAAAACAAATCGCCCAAACTGGTTGAGTATCGGGTCCCAGGCATATATGACAGACAATGGTAAGGCGACTTGATCAGTCACCACTCACTCAGTGCTCATGCACGTAACCTGACTCCTCTCTCCATAAAACATTAAAACTCGTTGAAAGTATAAAGTTTAAATGAATTGCACACTCACAAGGTAAACAGAATCTACACATTTCATCCCGCTATCATTCAACAAAACGACTATTGCAACATAATTATGCGGAAATGAAGTACGAAAAAATATCACAACCAAGATCCGACCAAGAAACGCAACAGACCGGGCTCACACAAAATAATAAAGTAACGGAATTTGAAAATGCCTTACCTTTGGTAACATTCAAGTTCACAACAAGCAATAATGGTGTTTATGGACTCAGAACTACCCTCTGCGACACCACAATCACGTGAATTTCGTTCACTATAACCTGTAACCTGAAAAACGTTCTCACGAGAATCCAATCCAAACTCTAAAGTGCTATGAACACACACATTCTCCGCCTCCAAAGCCATGCTTTACTCAATCGTGACAAGTGTCACGTGCCAAAACAAATACAATTACCCAATGCATCGCGTAATTTAAAATCTCACAAGACAGAAAACTATTTCAACGCATTACAAACGAATTGTCTAGCGTTTTGTAACAGTTGTAGCTACCACGCCCAAGAAACAAAGGGTTGAGCGCAACTCATGACTGCATAGCATACATACGGTCCTCAGCCCACGTGCAACTCAGCACATTATCATCATATAGTGTATAGGCTCAATCGCCATCATCATCTTGCACCAACTTAAAACACTGCGAACACTGGAAACACTGGAAACACTGCAGACACTGGAAACACTGCAGACACTGCAAACACTGCAAACACTGGAAACACTGCAGACACTGGAAACACTGCAGATACTGGAAACACTGCAGACACTGGAAACACTGGAAACACTGCAGACACTGCAAACACTGCAGACACTGGAAACACTGCAAACACTGGAAACACTGCAGACACTGGAAACACTGCAGACACTGCAAACACTGGAAACACTGCAGACACTGCAAACACTGCAAACACTGGAAACACTGCAAACACTGGAAACACTGCAGATACTGCAAACACTACAAACACTGGAAACACTGCAGACACTGGAAACACTGCAGACACTGCAAACACTGGAAACACTTCAGACACTGCAAACACTGCAGACACTGAAAACACTGCAAACACTGGAAACACTGCAGACACTGGAAACACTGCAGACACTGGAAACACTGCAAACACTGGAAACACTGCAGACACTGCAAACCCTGCAAACACTGGAAACACTGCAGACACTGCAAACACGGCAAACACTTGAAACACTGCAGACACTGCAGACACTGGAAACACTGCAGACACTGGAAACACTGCAAACACTGCAAACACTGGAAACACTGCAGACACTGCAAACACTGGAAACACTGCAGACACTGGAGACACTGCAGACACTGGAAACACTGCAGACACTGCAAACACTGGAAACACTGCAGACACTGCAAACACGGCAAACACTTGAAACACTGCAGACACTGCAGACACTGGAAACACTGCAGACACTGGAAACACTGCAAACACTGCAAACACTGGAAACACTGCAGACACTGCAAACACTGGAAACACTGCAGACACTGGAGACACTGCAGACACTGCAAACACTGGAAACACTGCAAACACTGGAAACACTGCAGACACTGCAAACACTGGAAACACTGCAGACACTGGAAACACTGCAGACACTGCAAACACTGGAAACACTTCAGACACTGCAAACACTGCAGACACTGAAAACACTGCAAACACTGGAAACACTGCAGACACTGGAAACACTGCAGACACTGGAAACACTGCAAACACTGGAAAAACTGCAGACACTGCAAACCCTGCAAACACTGGAAACACTGCAGACACTGCAAACACGGCAAACACTTGAAACACTGCAGACACTGCAGACACTGGAAACACTGAAGACACTGGAAACACTGCAAACACTGCAAACACTGGAAACACTGCAGACACTGCAAACACTGGAAACACTGCAGACACTGGAGACACTGCAGACACTGCAAACACTGGAAACACTGCAAACACTGGAAACACAGCAGACACTGCAAACACGGCAAACACTTGAAACACTGCAGACACTGCAGACACTGGAAACACTGCAGACACTGGAAACACTGCAAACACTGCAAACACTGGAAACACTGCAGACACTGCAAACACTGGAAACACTGCAGACACTGGAGACACTGCAGACACTGCAAACACTGGAAACACTGCAAACACTGGAAACACTGCAGACACTGCAAACACTGGAAACACTGCAGACACTGGAAACACTGCAATCACTGGAAATACTGCAGACACTGGAAACACTGCAGACACTGCAAACACTGGAAACACTGCAGACACTGGAAACACTGCAGACACTGGAAACACTGCAAACACTGGAAACACTGCAGACACTGCAAACACTGCAAACACTGGAAACACTTCAGACACTGCAAACACTGGAAACACTGCAGACACTGCAAACACTGGACACACTGCAGACACTGGAAACACTGCAAACACTGCAAACACTGGAAACACTGCAGACACTGCAGACACTGTAAACACTGCTGACACTGGAAACACTTCAGACACTGCAAACACTGGAAACACTGCAGACACTGGAAACACTGCAGACACTGGAAACACTGCAGACACTGCAAACACTGGAAACACTGCAGACACTGGAGACACTGCAGACACTGCAAACACTGGAAACACTGCAGACACTGCAAACACTGCAAACACTGGAAACACTGGAAACACTGCAGACACTGGAAACACTGCAGACACTGGAAACACTGCAAACACTGCAGACACTGGAAACACTGCAGACACTGGAAACACTGCAAACACTGGAAACACTGCAGACACTGCAAACACTGCAAACACTGGAAACACTTCAGACACTGCAAACACTGGAAACACTGCAGACACTGGAAACACTGCAAACACTGGAAACACTGCAAACACTGGAAACACTGCAGACACTGCAAACACTGCAAACAGTGGAAACACTTCAGACACTGCAAACACTGGAAACACTGCAGACACTGCAAACACTGGAAACACTGCAAACACTGGAAACACTGCAGACACTGCAGACACTGCAAACACTGCAAACACTGGAATCACTGCAGACACTGCAAACACTGGAAACACTGCAGACACTGCAAACACTGGAAACACTGCAGACACTGCAAACACTGCAGACACTGCAAACACTGGAGACACTGCAAACACTGGAAACACTGCAGACACTGGAAACACTGCAAACACTGGAAACACTGCTGACACTGGAAACACTGCAGACACTGCAAACACTGGAAACACTGCAAACACTGGAAACACTGCAGACACTGGAGACACTGCAAACACTGCAAACACTGGAAACACTGCAGACACTGCAAACACTGCAAACACTGGAAACACTGCAGACACTGCAAACACTGGAAACACTGCAGACACTGGAAACACTGCAAACACTGGAAACACTGCAGACACTGCAAACACTGCAAACACTGGAAACACTTCAGACACTGCAAACACTGGAAACACTGCAGACACTGGAAACACTGCAGACACTGGAAACACTGCAGACACTGCAAACACTGGAAACACTGCAGACACTGGAAACACTGCAGACACTGGAAACACTGCAAACACTGGAAACACTGCAGACACTGGAAACACTGCAAACACTGCAACACTGGAAACAGTGCAGACACTGCAGACACTGTAAACACTGTAGACACTGGAAACACTTCAGACACTGCAAACACTGGAAACACTGCAGACACTGGATACACTGCAGACACTGGAAACACTGGAAACACTGCAGACACTGGAGACACTGCAGACACTGCAAACACTGGAAACACTGCAGACACTGCAAACACTGCAAACACTGGAAACACTGGAAACACTGCAGACTCTGGAAACACTGCAGACACTGGAAACACTGCAAACACTGGAAACACTGCAGACACTGCAAACACTGCAAACACTGGAAACACTTCAGACACTGCAAACACTGGAAACACCGCAGACACTGGAAACACTGCAGACAGTGCAAACACTGGAAACACTGCAGACACTGGAGACACTGCAGACACTGCAAACACTGGAAACACTGCAAACACTGCAAACACTGCAAACACTGCAGACACTGGAAACACTGCAGACACTGCAAACACTGGAAACACTGCAGACACTGGAGACACTGCAGACACTGCAAACACTGGAAACACTGCAGACACTGCAAACACTGCAAACACTGGAAACACTGGAAACACTGCAGACACTGGAAACACTGCAGACACTGGAAACACTGCAAACACTGGAAACACTGCAGACACTGCAAACACTGCAAACACTGGAAACACTTCAGACACTGCAAACACTGGAAACACTGCAGACACTGGAAACACTGCAGACACTGCAAACACTTCAGACACTGCAAACACTGGAAACACTGCAGACACTGGAAGCACTGCAGACACTGGAAACACTGCAGACACTGCAAACACTGGAAACACTGCAGACACTGGAGACACTGCAGACACTGCAAACACTGGAAACACTGCAGACACTGCAAACACTGCAAACACTGGAAACACTGGAAACACTGCAGACACTGGAAACACTGCAGACACTGGAAACACTGCAAACACTGGAAACACTGCAGACACTGCAAACACTGCAAACACTGGAAACACTTCAGACACTGCAAACACTGGAAACACTGCAGACACTGGAAACACTGCAGACACTGCAAACACTGGAAACACTGCAGACACTGGAGACACTGCAGACACTGCAAACACTGGAAACACTGCAGACACTGCAAACACTGCAAACACTGCAAACACTGGGAACACTGCAGACACTGCAGACACTGGAAACACTGCAGACACTGGAGACAATGCAGACACTGGAAACACTGGAAATACTGGAAACACTGCAGACACTGCAAACACTGGAAACACTGCAGACACTGGAGACACTGCAAGCACTGGATACACTGCCGACACTGGAAACACTGGTAACATTCATGACACATCTAATTATTCATTAAGGGTCAAGGTTTAACCAAAACCTTCTCTCCCTAACGGTATGTTAAATTCCTAAAATAACGCTAGGTGTACCTAGCGAAAACGCGAGGTTAACCTAGCGTTTTTTGATGGTTGAATGCCACTTCACCCGTCTAGTATTCTTTTTAGGTTTTGAAACTACCTCCCCCTGTATTTCTACATCCTTCCATCCCATATGCCATACGCGCGCATCAATGCATCCTTCAATCGAAACCTCTGACCTTTAACTGCTACCTTTGCACCTAGTTCTGTAAAACTATACTATTCAAACCCACACTTGGAGGCGGTGAAAGCCTGCTTCCACACACACGAGAAGACGCCATTTCAGACAATAAAATAGCAAGGGCTGTGGATTAATCTACCCACAAAGATCGCTAGGTTTACCTAGCGTTAGATACTTATCGGAAGTTTCGTTAGAAACTTCCAAATAGGATTTGACCATGACTATGAATGTCATTAAAAAACGCGACCCGTCTGTAACAACACTCCCGACGATCTGATCGTGTAGCTTGTTTTAGCAATCGATCTAGAAGTCAAAAATGAGTAGTTTCGTTTTTGTTTCATGTTTCCACCAGCATTTAATAATTATATGCACACTATAGTATAACTTAGTAAGCACTGCCAATAAGAAAGTGTACCATTGACGGGGACATAAGATTTGACCATTCCCCCCCTCCCCCCCCCCTCCCCGCCCCATCATTCCGACCCTTTCATGACCACTATCAGCTGAAATAGAGGAGTCCTAAAATCATTTTTAAAAGCCTTTGGACATGACCATGTAGAGGAGACCATGGGATATGAGCATACAGTGGAGGGCATGAGTCTGAAAAGACATACTACCATTTTTGTGCTGATACAATTATGAGCACTAAAGAAATAGAAGGTAATGAAATCCCTCTACGTAAAAACCAAAATCGAAGTAAATTGAATTTTCATGCAGAAAGATATGGCGGGTTTGAACCCCAAGGGGTATCGGAGGTATAAATCATTCAAAGAAGATAATCTAATACTCAAAAATGTATCTTACTAATAGAGAAACGGTGTAGTATGAAGTGTTGAAAATAGGAAGTAAATAGCGCTTACCGTTCGGAAGTTATAGCGATTCAAATGTGAATCATTTTCGCGTGAACTGTCCCATGCTGATATTTACTTTTAGTTATTAATAAAATATTATTATTGAGAGAATACATGAATAGGAATACAATATTTAGGAGGAGAAATAACATGCATGAATTATTAATAACTCATGCTACAGTTCAATAAACTTTAAGATGGGAGCCACCTGGAAAGGATTGCTGTCGCATTTGCCCTCACCAGATGCAAGTTGAGCCTGCTATACAGGTCAGACAGCACAACCGACTTTGGTTTGCCCGATATGATGGCAAGACGGGAGGCAAGCATCTTAAACGAGTCCATGGCTTCCTTTCCCCAAGCACCATAGGACTCCGTGACCAGAGGTACACAATACCAGCCCAAAGCATTGCATTTGGGGTCATTCTCATTATGCTTTCGCTCTTCAGTGGACAAGGCGGCTGCCCCAGCTGACAATCCCGCTACTGAAACAATTTTAGGGTTTAGCGGTGATGTCACTGAAATATCAAAGGCAGCTGGTTTGCCAAGGGCCCAGTTGGGTAGCAAAATGTCTGCAGGGCGTGAATGGTCATGCTCAGATGTAAGATTGCTACCCATCTCCACCTTTACGCTCAAGTGGGCTCTACGGCAAGTCTCCGCCAACACATTGCGCAGCTGGTTGTGTCGGGTGACTACGTCTCCTCCTTTTTTGCACGTTGTAGCATGATGACCAAGGGGATCTAATGCACTGTTTGGGCATAGGGCACACAGAGAACCATTGGAGGTGTCCAAACCAAGCCACCACTTGACTGCTACCTGGAATACTGAGGGCTCAAGATGAAGGCCGAGACCTTCAGAAGGGACTACAGTTAGCCATGAAGCAGCATGTGGGGATGAGACAGACAACAAACGAGCCTTATCAGCAACAGAAGAAACGATCAGGATGTTATTGAACTGATGGATGTCAATCTTGCTCGAAAGTTGATTTTGATGGACTGAAGATGAAACTAAACCATCAGACTGAATTGTATCAGAAGGAGATACAGACTCATTGAATGTCTGTATTGCATCAGAGAGATGGTGGTTGGAAGGGGAGCCATAGCCAGAAGAGCATAAAGATGCAATGAATGCTGCAGGTGAGTGTAGGGACAGAGACCTCAAGCCCAACCCTCCTCTGCTTAGGCTTAGCTGGGCCTGCTGCCAGGCAACATCAGTTGTATCAACTGCAGTGCATAGTGAAAAACTTCTACGAACATCTTCATCAAAAAGCTGAAGAGAAGTCATAGCAAGTGAAGGAGGAGTGGCACGGGCTAGATGTGCAAGCCGACAAAATCCCCCACACATACGCAAAAGAGTTAAAGCAACCTGAGGGTCCACTGCCCCAACTTCCTCAAGCCTTTCAATCAAGGGTCTTGCCTCAGACCGCTTCCTGGAGATAAAGGCTGAGCAAAAATCTTTATCACCTATTGGAATTCCCAATATCTCAATGTTGGGATTGTGAGACTGTTTCATGTCAGTTGGGAACAAGCTCAAATCACTCTGGCTGTAGACCTCACATTTTGACATATTCACGAACAGGCCAAGTGGTGGACCAATACCTTTGATCAATGCCAGTGCCCTATGCACCGCAGATATGGGACCAGCCAGCACTCCATCATCATGATACCAGGCATGGAATTGAAGATTCGAACAAACTTCATCTTTAGATATTTCAGAAATCACTAAGTTCAAGACCAGGTCAAAAAAAAGAGGACCAAGTGGATCTCCTTGCTGAACTCCAGACTCAGACTGCAGATGACCCATAGTGTGCCATAACAAAGGATGTAGTCCATAGCACCAACAGGCCCAAGGGAGTAACTCTGGAAAGTGATTTTTAACTTCAACCAAGAGTGCCTGACGTGACACCACATTAAATGCGTTCTTCAGATCTACCTTAAAAACAGCAAATTCAGGATCAGACCAATGCTCCTCAATACACCCCCTCAGCCCATGGGCAATTTTCTCTGTGCCAAAAGGGCATGCCACGCCAAATTGATGCGGTTGAAAGAACTCTGCTGCCTTGCACTTCACTGCAGCACAAAGACACTTTCCCGTCAGGCGACGGAGGGTTTCTCCAACAGCAATGGGCCGAACTTCCAGGGGGCAATCAGGCTTAGATTTATTCAATGCAGTCAGGTTTCCGCCAGCGAGGAAGACAGACAATTGAGATGGGGCTTTTCCTGATGCAAGAAGATGAACAACTGCCTTGAGAGAAGACAGAATCGCCGTCTGAAAAGGAGTCTCTGCTGCATCAATGAGATGCTGGACACGGAGGCCAGTAGGCCCGGCAGCAGTGAGTTTAGGAAATGATCTTAAAATTGCCATTATGTTAACATTACTGAGAATGCTAGTATCAAATTCAGGTGCTTCAGGTGTGGTGGGTTGTTCACACTTGGGGTGCTTTGAAAGTAGCAACTTCCATGTCTCTTCAGAATTTGGTGCAACACCTGTTGAAACTAATGCCTGACATGCTTTGCCATACAGACCATCTTGTGCAAGGGAGATTGCTGAGGCCACCTGTTGTTTTGAAGAGCTGTTCTTGGCATGATGCAATCGGTTGGATGGTGAAGCACGGGCCTTTGCCATCCTCCACAATTCACTGAAGCTATCCTTTAACCAAAGGTCACAAAGAGCCTCAATGGGGACTGGTTTATTATGGCGGCCTCCTCTCTTGGCACTTGGAAGGATGCACTTTGGAAGCATTAATAGCTTCAACCAGGAACCCAAGGAGTTCTCAGAAACAACCATCTGTAAAGTTGAGGAGAGAGCTCTTGCAAAGGCATGTTTAGCTCGGTTTGGAATAAATCGAATGGTGGCACATTTGAGGCTGAAAACCTCTTCTAAGGAAGGTAATACATCTGATGGAAGAGCACTTGAATTTGAAACATTGGACTGGCTACCAGGGGAGGCCAATGGATATGAATCGGAAGATGTACATTTTCGACTGTGAGAGGACTGATAGGACAAAGCAACCATAGATAATAGTCTATTATCTATGAAGCAACTAACTCCGAACAATGGTGGCAAATATAAAGACGTTTAATATTGTTATTACTAGAAGTAATACATGAACACACACAAAATACACAGCTATGACTGGACAGCTGAATGTCAACCTAAAGCTAAGCTGGGATGTCAGAGCTCATTTGGAGCAATTAATCTAACAGCCAGACGAGAGGCAAGGCGCAAAAGATGAAGGCGAGCTTCAGCTCCCCTGCAGCTGTAATTTTCAACGGCCAATGGTATGCATGACCAACTTAGCTCCTAGCATTTAGCATCATTGAAGGCATGTTTCCTTTGTTCGGAAACGCGGGCAAATGATCCCGCTCTAACGTGCCTCCGCTCTAACGTGCCTCCGCTCTAACGTGCCTTGCATTTGCTGGGACCTTGTTCGAAAATGCTGTAGCAATTGGTACCTCGGTGTGATTTGAACCACTGACCTTGCACTGCATGTGGTTACACCGGTGTAACCACTATGCCAATCTGACCATCCCCTACCCCCTCCCATTTAGGGGAAGGGCCATGCTTTATGGGACATCACATGGCATAAAAAGGAAGTGGTGCAAAATTGGAAGTAATCAAATTAAAGGACAGTTGATATCACACACAAAATTTAAAATGAAAATAGAAGGGACAGTATATTAATACAATAGAAGCTAAACAGCTATTAATGTTGCTGGCGATGTGCAAGTTTAAGCACAGATGATTTGTAATGAGGTAACTGATGCAGTGTACTTACCAAGCCATCCTCACACAGTGGCTTCACAGGGATTGTGACAAGGTTTCTTACCTGCAGTGCTATCCTTCGAAGAGAAGAAGTTATTTATTCACATGTGGTCCAATGTGCGCCTGCACACATTGTGATGAGATGTGTGTGACGCATTACATCACACGCACATCACAGTACAATAAACACACCCACCTCACTAGGGCCCAGAACAAGGCCATATGCCCTTCTATGGAATCACTACTATGGCTGAGGGATTACCAGTGCCAATGAACTGGTCCATCTTATCCTGAAATGGCTGCTGGTGATTAGTAGGTGAGTGTGTCGCTACGTACAGGACCTTGTCTGAACACTCTGGTAATAGAGTATGGAGGAGTGTGAAGGAGGGGGAGGGAGTGGAGTTTGAGAGAAGGGATGATGAAGTTAGATAAACAGCTCTAGATTAACACAACATCTCCTGGCTATCTCACCCCACTGCTGGGGTACGACAACTTGCTAACTAAAGTGTAATTGTAAACAGACATCTCATATACGGACATCTCATATAACACTCCATGTGTACATCCCAAAAAACGCTTTTCAGTAGCTTTTATAAATGAAATATGAGCTTGATTAGTGAGGTTTTATTTTCTCCATCTTAAATTGAAAATTAATTTTAATCTTTTGGATAATCCACAGATGATGTGCTTAATTTAATTTAATAAGTGGTACCAACAATAAGGTTGAGTAAAACTGCAAGCCAAAACACCAATCCCATGGTAAACTGAATGAGCAGTCCCCAGACCAAACGTCACCTGATGCGCAGCCCCACATCACCTAATATGCAGTCCCCAGACCATACATCATCTCCTGATGTGCAGTCCCCCCAGACCAAGCATATTTGAAGGTCATGATGCTACCACATTATGCCCCTCATCGAACCACACCCACCCCACCTCCCCCTTCCTTCCACCTCCATGTCCACCCCTCCCCCTTCACACATACCCTTCACTTCCCCTTCCAACTGGGTGAGGTCAGCCATGACCTGGTCAAACTGGACATGAGAGGCCGCCTGCAGATTAGCAGCATCAGGTAGGGGACACACTTCTGTGGACATGCCTGCAAACTACACCAGAGAAAGATAGTGGTAAATAATATATCTTCACCATTAGCCAATTCTCCTCCCCCCCATTCCCTCTTCTTTCCCTTCCCTCCTCCCTTCTCCCCTCTTCACTCTCTCCCTTACCTTATCTGCATGTCCAATATATAGTGTAGCCTAACGGGGACCCTCTGACAAAAGTATTGTGGCATTTGCCCCCACGGCCCTCGTGCTTCCTACCCCACTGACACCAGTCCAATACACGCAACACACAGTCCAGTTACATGCGTGAAAAACACATCAGTGACATGGACCGGAGTCCTTTTGACATGACCATATAGAGGAGACCATGGGATATGAGCATACATTGGAGGGCATGAGTCTGAAAAGACATACTACCATTTTTGTGCTCATACAATCATAAGAAATAGAAGGTAATGAAATATGTGGTTTATTTGCACATGTAGGACCAAACATAAAGAGAATGAATCTGAATATGAACATAACAAAAGTAGTTGAGAAAGAAGTTGTATAGTAGGCCAGTGAAAGCAATGTAACCAAAAGACATAGAAAAATGGACAAAGCTTATGAGTGAATCTATGTAGCACGCAACATAACAATTTACAGGGTGTACAGGAAGGGGAAAAGGATAGTGTCTTATGGTGGAAAGAGTGTGTATAGGTGTGACATGAGACTGTGTATGTGTGTGTGTGTGTGTGTGTGTGTGTGTGTGTGTGTGTGTGTGTGTGTGTGTGTGTGTGTGTTGGTTCATGGGTGTGTGCCAGCGATGCAGATGAAATGAAAACGGTGGGCGTTTAAACAAACATGTGCCTGCGGTACGCAAATCCCAACAATAAGTAAGTGTTACATGTGTTCCAGCCTAGCTGCACTGCATGTGGCTTTAACCCGACCACGCCTCTTCCCTAGCCTAGCTGATACACTGTGCACTATTTCTGGCGCGACATGAACGAGAAATGTGCAATTACTTTGCACAGCTGTATCTCCGTAACGGATCGAGTAAAAAATTAACGAACAGTACTAATCAATAGGTACGTACAGGATCCCTCTAGTATAAACCAAAATCGAAGTTAATTGAATTTTCCTGCAGAAATATATGGCGGGTTTGAACCCCAAGGGGGTATCGGACGTATAAACGCTGCAACGAAGCTAATGTAAGACTCCAAATGTATTATGCCATAGAGAAATGGTGTAGTATGAAGAGCTGAAAATTGGAAGCAAATAGCGCTTACCGTTCGAAAGTTATAGCGATTCAAACGTGAATCATTTTTATGACTGACTTATATATATGGCGATGGGTCATTTTCGCGTGAACTGTCCCATATATATATATGGGACGGTGTCCAGCAAAATCACCCTTCTGGAGTTTTAATTTTATCACTATAAAAATTGTACGTTACGCAAAGCAACATATCTTCACAACGGTTTTATATTTTCTTTTCAAATTTCGTACACTTGTTCACACATCAGTTCTCTCTGTGCAATCCGATTTTGGTGCTCTAGATATTTTCCATGCCATGGTTACAAAGGTCTCTAACCCAATGGGTTAAGATTCCACATTTCTCCAGATAAGAGTGACGATAACATGTCAAATTTGGAGTGTACATAGAAGGGTCCTGTAGCTATTGATTTCTGCAGATCGTTAAGTTTTTTCTTATCCGTTACGGAGATATGGATTTTCAAAGTAATTCAACATTTCGCGCCACTCACCCTATTCCAATATGCCATTATGTAATGGTCACGCCCTTTAAATTTGAAGTTAGGTATTAAATGAACTCCGCTTTGATCGTTCTACGTGGTGTATAACGCTATGTTTCAACATAAAACAGTATCGTACGTTCACATGTATCGCTTATGATGGATGCTGTGAATGTTCATGGTAGTTTATATTGTGCACCCTTTTTCTATATCTGCTCAGTTTGTGGCATGCACATGTAAGCATGCACGTACAATGCCTTCTAATCATGGGGCCACCTTCTTCACCCTCTACACCCTCTACACTAGTCTGGGGACCAGATGACTTGCTTGCGACAGTCAGTTATCTGGTACACAAACTGCAGTACCTTTACTTAGTATGGCGTATCTCTCTAGACCATTCATATTCACTACCTTTCTTTCTATCTTACCTCCTCCTCCTTCTCCTCATCTCCCTCCACCTCTTCCTATCTTCCTTCACCCACCCATCCTCCTCCCCTCTCTTCCTCTCCTCCTCCCCTCCTCCTCCTCCCTCCTCCTCCCCTCCTCTTCCTCCTACTTTTACTCCCTCTCATTTTCCCTCCTACCTTCCTTCCTATTACACCTAACACCCCTCCTACTCCTTTCTTTTGATTGCATCCACACCTCACCCTCCTCTTCATCCCCCTACTTCTACCTTCCTACCTGTTGCATCCTCCCCTCCTCCTTTCATTTTCCCCGGTTGCATCCACCCCCACCTTCTACTCCCCCTCCTCTACCTCCTTCTCCTCCTCCCCCTCCTCCTCTTCCTATCTTCCTTCATCCACCCATCCTCCTCCTCCCCTCCTCTCCCCTCCTTCTCCTCCTCCCTCCTCCGCACCTCCCCTTCTCCTCCTCTTACTCCCTCTCATTTTCCCTCCTACCTTCCTTCCTATTACACCTACCCCTCCCCCTCCTTTTGTTTGATTGCATCCAAACCTCCCCTCCTCCTCCTCATCCTCCTACTTCTATCTTCCTACCCGTTGCATCCTTCCCTCCTCCCCCTCCTGCTTCCATTCTTCTTCCCGTTGCATCCACTCCACACCTTCTCCTCCATCTCCTCTACTTCCTTCTCTCCTTTTCCTATCTTCCTTCATCCACCCATCCTCCTCCTCCCCTCCTCCTCTCCACCTCCCTCCCCTCCCCCTCCTTCTCCTCCTATCTTCATCCACCCATCCTCCTCCCCTTCTCCTCCTCTCCGTCTCCCCTCCTCCTCCCTCCACCTCCTCTCCTCCTCCTCCCTCCACCTCCTCCCCTCCTCTACCCCTCCTCCCTCCTCCTCCCCTCCTCCCTCCTCCACCCTCCCCCTCCCCTCCACCTCTGCTCCTCCTTTCCTCCTCCTCTCCTCCTCTTCCCCTCTTCCTCCCCTCCCCTACTTCTACCTTCCCACCGGTTGCATCCTCCCCTCCTCCTTCCATTCTTTCCGTTGCATCCACCCCCTACCTTCTCCTTCCCCTCCTCTACATCCTTCCTTCTTCTCCCTCCTCCTCTTCCTATCTTCCTTCATCCACCCATCCTCCTCCTCCTCTCTTTCTCCTCCCCTCCTCCTCTTATCCACCCATCCTTCTCCCCTCCTCCTCCCCTCTTCCTCTTTTCCTCCTCTCCTCCTCCTCCTCCTCTTACTCTCTCTCTCATTTTGCCTCCTACCTCCTTCTCCTCTTCCTATCTTCCTTCATCTACACACCCTCCTCCTCTCCTCCTCCTCCTCCTCTTACTCGCTCTCATTTCCCTCCTACCTTCCTTCCTATTACACCTACCCCTTCCCCTCCTCCTCTATTCTTTTGATTTCATCTACACCTCCCCTCCTCCTCCTCCTCCTCCTATGTCTACCTTCCTACCTATTGCATCCTCTCCTCCTCCTCCTTCCATTCTTCCCGTTGCATCCACCCCCACCTTCTCCTCCTCTTTCTCTACCTCCTTTTCCTCCTCTCCCTCCTCTTCTATCTTCCTGCATCCACCATCCTCCTCCTCCTCTCCTCCTCCTCCCCTCCCCCTCCTCCTCCTATCTTCCTTCATCCACCCATCCTCCTCCCCTCCTCCTCCTCTTCTTACTCCCTCTCATTTCCCTCCTACCTTCCTTCCTATTACACCTACCCCTTCCCTCCTCCTTTCTTTTGATTTCATCTACACCTCCCCTTCTCCTCTCATCCTCCTACTTCTACCTTCTTACCCGTTTGCATCCTCCCCTCCCTCCCCGTCTTCCTTCTTCCATTCTTCCAGTTGCACCCACCCCCTCTCCTCCTTCACCTCCTCGTGTTCCTCCTCCCCATCCTCTACCTCCCATCTTCTACCTCCCTATCCTCTACCTCCCCACCTCCCCCCTCCTCTACCTCCTCCTTCTCCCCTCCTCTACTTCCTGCTCCCTCCTCTACCTTCTCCCCTCTCCCTCTACCTCCTCCTCCTCTGTCTCCTCCTTCCCTTCACCTCCTTGGGTAGGGAGGGTATTTTATATTAACCACTTTGTTTCAAAGGAAGTGTTCATCTCGATATATATGTTTTCACCTAGGAGTCAGCGGAATGTATTTTTTGGGATGTGCAAACTACATGCAACTAGAAAAGGCTATTATAATACAGAGCCTGTCTGAACTCTAGAGCTCTACACAAGGGAATGTATGTTGGTATAAGCCTTTTATGATATTATTAAC
>OY811977.1:8215205-8312937 GCA_963681505.1 Eunapius fragilis | reverse complement strand
CAGTTTTATGTTACATCTGGTACTTGAGGATGTCCTTCCAGGAGATTCTAAAGCGATTGGTATAAGCATTTAATATTAATCCCTAAAGGCAAATTTTACAATTGATAGTAGCCATAATTCCATCACAAAGACGCTGGATATCTTAACCCCCAGGACACCTCTCATTTCCATTCCCCCCCCCCCCCCCGTGCACTTATTTACTGGAACAGCCCATTGCGATAAAACTTAAACCTTGTAGGTGTCAACGCAGACAATGTGCCATTACTAGATATCAAATCTAGTTTTGTGTCTCATTACTGCAGAAATTCATTTCACAGCCTATTTCGCAGCAGCAAATGCACTCCTGACTGCTGCGAAATAGGCTGTGAAATGAATTTCTGCAGTAATGAGACACAAAACTAGATTTGATATCTAGTAAGAGTACTTTGTGTAAAATGGAATATATAACTCGTATCTCAGGATAATTGAATCCAGCAAGGCTAATAAATCGATGGAAATGTATTTCTTATTTTGTTCATAGCACAGCTTGGAAGCAGTACTCGAACATGTCATCCATCATCGGCCATCCCCAGCGCCAACCAGCTGTCTGTATGCCATAAATAGGTATTTCCTAATCTAAATAGAACCTGTGAGATGTAAGGATTGTTATTACCTTCCTTAAACTGCTTATAGACCCATATATTCAGGCACACTGGGTCAAACCCTTCATGCTCAGTTATGCATGCCATCTCCCTGGCACTTTCTCCTTAATTTTTGCTTGCATGAGAGTCGCATCGCTTGGGAACTGAAACAAGCTAATCGCTATGAGTGTTTGAACAACCACCAGCTACGCACCTACGCTCCGAATCAACTTCGAAACAGCCCTCATCAAAGTGATTGATGCACCTACGCGTCGAATCAACAGGCTTCGAAACAGCCCTCATCGAAGTAATTGATCGGTCGACTCATAGATTGAAGACCTCACAATACCATATATATATATACTGCATCCGTTCCTTTTCTGACGTCATGCTTAACCACGCCTGATTTTAACCGCAGCCGGAGGAATGCAATTAAGGTGCAATTAAAGCAAAGAAACTATTTCGATTTCTGCAAAAACGCGCAAAGCAAAATTATGAAAATTATATCCTTAATAATACTAAAGCCAAAGCTTCAAATTGATGCATTTTTAAAAACTTTTTTTCCCCGTGGCAGCCTCCCTTTAATAACCTGCACGTAGGTACTATAATCAATCTTGTGCTTCGATCGTTGTAGGTTTGACGCTTTCGGCTGGTGGAACCGGTCCGACATGTCAGGCGGCCGCCGGACCAATATTCTTTACCCATTGTGAAATTAATTAACAATATGAATTGTATATATGCTGAACGCGAGCGGTATCAAGAAGACCCAGGAAACGGTCCGCCAAAAGGCAACTTTATTGGGAGAGTCCCGAATTTGCTCGCTTGGCGAAGAGAGTGCGGTACGGGAAGGCTAAGCGTACCCTGCAAAAGCAAGCGAGGGCATCGAAAGAGTATTACCGATGAAGGTATATGTAAACGTAGCTACCTACTCTTACTAAGCTTAGTTTACAATATGACAGTGGTGGCTGAACATTACAGATCAATTACGCATCATCAACAATTACGCATCAGAATAATGTACATGACTGAACGAAAAATTGAATGAAACAAGTAAATAAAAAAACCTTCTCTATGAGAAAGTTGGTGGGATATAGGATTTGAAGGCAATGGTGGTGTAAAAAGCAAGGAAACAAGGGTCTGTAATAGTAAGGAAAAATGTAATAGTCCTATATTTAGCACACGAACATAGTATATGCTACAAACGGGCTAACTATGACATTTTCCCTTACTATTACAGACCCTTGTTTCCTTGCTTTTTACACCACCATTGCCTTCAAATCCTATATCCCACCAACTTTCTCATTGAGAAGTTTTTTTAAATTTACTTGTATACAAAATAAATCTGGCGCAAATTGACATTCTTGCTACCCGGGTCTATAGTGCCAAGAACAAATACAACACCAAATCTACCAGAAAAAATTTAGGAAACAAGTAATAAAAACATTCTCTATACGAGTAGGTTGGTGGTGTATCGGAATCAAAGGTGCATGATGGTGGTGTAAAAAGCAAGGGAACAATTAAGGCTTCTGATTGAAAAGGAAAAATGAAATAGATCTATATTAGCACACACATTTAAATATGGCAACATGTTGCTTATATAGGTGTACTTAATTTTTCCTTTTCAATCAGAAGCCTTGTTCCCTTGCTTTTTACACCACCATCACCTTTGATTCCTTTATACCATCAACCTTCTCGTATAGAGAATGTTTTTATTACTTGTTGCAATATACAGTCATTACGCTTGTAATTATTGACGATTACAAGACATCAGAAGAACTCACTGTGGAAAATGCATTGTTATCCACGGGGTGTATATGGACTGTGTAGTCGTTGTTATACGCGGACCTGAATACAGAACGTATGCTGTTGCGCAGGGCTGCCGCGATATGGTCTTCTGCCGATATCGTCCATATCGCGATATATCGCGATAGGAGTAAAATATCGCGATATGTATCGCGATATATATTTATGGTTATTAATGTGATGAATATTAATGATCATTGGTGATATTAAAGTATTCATTGCTATTAATTTCAAATAATCTTTGTTGAGGTTACGATTTAAGGCGGGATCAAAAGAAGCGACTGACAGACAGTCCTACCATGCTGTAGGGAAAGAGCCGTTGACCGCAAAACGTTTAGGAGTGACGTGTGGGAACATTTTGGGTGGCACAGGAAAGCGATTGGGTCCTCCTGGGTTGTATGCAACATGAAGTCCACTTCCTTCATGTTGCCAAACTGACAAGGAAGTACCTATCAATTCCAGCCTCCACTGCACCTGCAGAAAGGGTTTTCTCCACAGCCAAAAATATACTCCAGAAGAAACGATGGAGGATTCTGCCAGAACGACTGGGAGGCATAATGCTAAATTGTTTTTATTAAATGGCTTGCATGCATTCGGTGCACGCGAACATTTATCGCCGTTTGAAATACACATGCTGATATTTCGTTATTACTCTAATTTCCGCCAATCACTGTGCTTTTCCGTCTATTTCCGCGCACGTTTTTATCATGAAAAACCCCCAAAAATATCGCGAAACGCCAAAAAAATATCGCGATATATCGCATATCGCGATATATAAAAAATATCGCGATAAATCGTATATCGCGATATATCGCGACAGCCCTGCTGTTGCGTATATTATGTGTCTAACAAGGATACGCAATTGATGTGTACAAGTCACTGTTATACACAATGCGTATACGAGGTGTAGCTCATAATCTAATCATAAGTACCGTATATTAGCAAAATTGTCTCGAGCTCCATACATACGAGAAATTAAGAATACCGATCTCATATACAAGTTACCGCAAGTGTCAGAGGCCCTGCAGGGTTGCCGCGATATATCGCGGTTAACGATATATCGCGGTTTAATTTCCCGGGTACGGTTAACCGCGGTTATTTATAACTTTCACCGCGGTTAAAGTATGCAATTTTACACGAAGTGTTAGCACGGTAATCACATTAAAAGGATATAGAGAGCAATAATCAAGTCTCCACAAAAACTAGAACTGCAGTGGATACTTACAACCATGTAGTTAAACTAGAAGCTTGGAGTTCTTTCGGCGAAATATGTGCTTACTTAAACGCGAAGGCAATAAATTCCACCTTTTCTTCCGTAAAATATTTTTGCAAACAGAGAATACCCTTTCTGAAGGAGCGGTGGAAGCAGGAATGGCAAAATACTTTTTAGCCAGCTTTGCCACGATTGGATAAAGCATTTCACGTTCTTTCCACGACAAGAGTGGATCATATTTTCTAAAGTCTGTTTCATCTTCTTTCATATACTTATCAAGTTCTTTGTCTACTTTTTTCTGTGCAGTATTATCTTGCTGTTGACTCTTTTTTGACGAAATAGTATATTAAAATCATCATTGCTTGTACTGGTAGCAGGTGATATCCTTGGTATCTTCGATGGCACTTCCATTTCATCTTCCTCCTCACCAGATACATCAGTATCAATTGATTCGTTCTCTTGCTGTTGCTCTTCAACATTACACATTTCATTCCTAAGCTGCCTGATTATCTTGTCTCTGTCACTAGTACAAAGCCAGGAGAGACTTTTGTGGCCTGGATGAACTATGGCTGCCATTCCTAAAAGAGGATCTGCAGGATCCCAACGTACCTTCATATCTTTCAAAATGTAGGATCAAACTCTCTTAACAGCATCAGGGAGACTATTCCAAGAGGATTGTAATTGCCATTATGGTGGTGGCACACTCCCTTGAAGGCCTTCAATCAAGGTAGTTATGTATCGAGAGATGCCACCTAAGGTGGGGTACTCTTTACCCTGCGTTGCAATCTGAAATGGTTTCAAAAGAATGCAGAGTTTTGCTGCAGCAAGCCACTGTTCATCAGTTGGAGTAAGGTTGGCATACTTGCTCTCTGCTGAAACATGAATGATTGATTTATTTAGCAGAGCACATCGTTGAAGCATGTAAAATGCCTAATGCCAGCGAGTGCACACATCCTTAATCAGTTTCAAACTATGCTTCCGTGGTTGCACATCAGCAGGATCAAGTATGGCAGTAGTAGATGTGTACTAGGTTCATCATTACTTTCATCTTTATCATCCATGTAGGCAGTGATGTCTACCACACATGATGTATCAGGTTGCACTGGTGCTTTCTTAAAGCATCCAGCAACATTGGACTGTTGTTAATGTTGTTGGATATTGCCCTAAACAGTTTGATAAGAGCAGCAGCCTGTGGATTGTGCTGTTCCTGTAGAAAGAGATAAATACATATTGAATTGCACTATCTGCATATAGAGATCACTTACCTCTAATGAGTTTTTGATGTAAAGTTGCAGCTTGTGGCAAGAGCATCTTACTTGCTCCTCACTAACTCCTTCCTCAATTAGAAACCTCACTGCTGCCAGAATATTGGCCCCTTGATCTGTTCCAATGGAATCCAGTCTATTTTCAACATGAACTCTACATTCACTAGATCTTTCACAAGAGATTAGATTTCTTCTGTTGTGTGGGACACTATTGAAGAGAAAAAAAAATCTTAAGTGAACATAATGGATCGAGTGATCTCACCATTGCTAATTGCCACTCCTAGTACACAAGACATCATTTTCCACTTGGCATCCAGCCAATGAGCAGTGACAGTTACATACGAATCTCCTGTATGCATTGTTGCTGCATCTGTGGTCATTGATACTGATGTTGCAGCAAACAGCAGAGTTTTTATCTAAACCAGATATTTAAAATTGTATATAAAGATACATGGGCTTTATCAGTGATCATCCAAGTATGAATAAACCTTTGAAAGAGCTTCTGTCTATAAGCTCAGTCATTTTTGTTCTGTGAGGAGGAACATATGCATCACAAGATATAAATTCCTGAAAGCATCAAAATTCAGGACTATCCACCAGAGAGCTCAGCAACAGATTTGCACAAAGTGCTTCAAGTAATAGATGATCTGCTTGATTATGGTCGTGTCCTTTCAATCCTCCATGTGCTGGAATTTTTTGCACAAAGGTGTCCATGGTACTCTTGCCTCTTCTTAGCATCTGAAGGAGACTGCATGGTGCTGTTAACTTTGCTAGAACTGGATGGTGGGGGATTGGGGATGGGATGCAGATTGGGCGAGTGCAAATATACAATCCATGGTAAAGCTTACTGGCCTTCATTTAAGGTATTCATAATACCATGCTGATGCTTCAAGTGATGCCTCATATTTGAAGTGGTATTGCCATGTCGTGAAACCCACTCGTTGCACTTGGTGCAAACCACCCAGGGTTCATCAAGTAGCTGCTTATGAATAGCAAAAAACTGCCACACTTCGCCTTTGTACTTGTTGCGGTCTACTTGTACGAGATCACTGGGTAAGGGATCGAAAATTGGCTTTTTATTTGCTTTTCCCGCCATTGCTGAATACGAACCGCGATAATTAACCGCGGTTAAACGTTGTAACCGCGGATATTTTATATATCACGGTTACGACGGTTAAATAGCTTAACCGCGGCAACACTGGGACTCAGAGGGCTGAAGTAAGCACCATGTGTGCCAGTGGCTGTGCGCACGCGTGATAGTGCATGTGTAGGGTGCCCATATGTGTGTGTGTGTGTGTGTGTGTGTGTGTGTGTGTGTGTGTGTGTGTGTGTGCGTGTTGTGTGTGAACATTGTGTTATTTAAAACATGCAGAAATGACAGAAAGACAGTGTTGATGTGGTCTCGAGTGATTGTATGTGTGTGTATGTGTGCAGGGTCTGTACGTGAACTATGGGCTAGGCTCTAATGTACTATATTGTGATTAAATAGCTTGTGCAGTGGGCGTACTATACATGGAGGAGGTGTGGTACCCAAAAGTGTTAAAGTTAAAAATGAACCCAACCAACCATTTCTTCATCGTGTATCGTACACCGTGATGGCAGCCGAATCGATGTACTTTCATTATTTTTTTAGAAATACTGAAAAACACAATCTATTCTTAACCTGTTTGTTTGTTGGGCAGTTGCATGGGCGTGCCCGGGGATCGAGCTGTTGCATACTCATGTACAGTGAGGAATGGAAGCTGGACGCAATAGGTAATGGCACGAAATGCCCGGGAAATGTGCTATTACTTTTCACAACTGTACAGGGGTGGAAATAACAGTCGGACATCGAACATTTTCCGAGCAATTCCATGTTTTGTCTGTGCAATTTCGACCTTGCGCATACAAATTTGAATTTATTAGTAACGTGGTGTTTACATTACTGCATGTGATTGTTTGTTATGACAAGGGGGACTCGAAAGTGGAGACTTTTTGCACCTCGCAGATGGAGAAAATACGCTCCATTCATTGTAGCTTTCACATAACTGTCAGTTGAGAGCCTTGCCGACTTCAGTACTGCTTATAACATTCATTGGCTGTTGAAAACGTTGTGGGTAATTTATAGCGCTTCGTAATCCGCCCTCTTTCTCCAACCATAAAAGCTAGCAGCTAGCTATAGGAACTAAACCTTGGACGAGTTCCCCCTGTAGCCACAGCGCTAAACCTCAGTTTGCTATTCATTAACCTCAATTTACACACACGTTAACCTTAATTAACCGGCTTGTAATAGGGATGTGGGTGGATTATTGGATGCGATGTCATGGAGAATAGAAGTATGAAACATAGTAAGTGGTTGTACAAAACTGATAGGGAGTATCAAACAAAAACGAGGTTGGGTTGTGGCACATCTTCATAGATTTCATCATGTTAATTAATTTGCATTTGTTCAGTAGTGCTTAGAAAATTATTACATTGATAAGAATGGCTGGCCAAACCACGGCTGTGGCTGGCCAACCCAGGGCTGTGGCTGGCCAACCCAGGGCTGTGGCTGACCAACCCAGGGCTGCGGCTGGCGGGAATGCTCAGAAAATTGTCCGAATAATATATCCACTCCTGCTGTATCTCCATAATGGTATCAACGAAGAGAAATATTAGGTACAGGATCTCTCTACGTACCAAATCTGATGTAAATTGAATGTTCCTGCAGAAAGATATGGTATAGGTTTGAACCCCAATAGGTGTCGAACATTGAAACACTGATACGAAGCTATTGCAAGACCCCAAGATCTCACAAAGAACTAACTTTTATGCTAACTGCATCATGTGTGGACTTTGGATATGCTACTTTATCAAACGTTGTGGTTTCCTATGATTTTTTTGCTTGTAAACGAGCATTATGAATACCATGAGTGTGTTATACTGCGTTGTTATACATATACTAGGTGTTATTATACACACCTGTGTATAGCGTCCCAATACGCAATGTTATACTGAAGCGTATAACATGTGTATAACGTGTGGATAACAGAAGAATGCACACGTTATACGGTACTGTATAACAATGCCTTTTACACTGAGTAAATCTGCACTGTCATTGTGTAGCGCTATAGCCCGCTCTGGCAGGCTCCTATTGTAAACAGATTACCTCCGGATACCACAGACCCTTGCCAATGAAAATGAATATGATTAGCAGACCGCTGAGCATTCGCAATGAATAGTAACGAGATCGCAGTAAACATCCGTGAAACACACTATTTAAGCTCACTCCAAAGTTGGATTTGGTATAGTGTGCTGCTCATCGTCGGCTGTAATATAATAATGTCTGTTGTTACAGCCAGTAGCGCTCAACATAAGCAGTGCAAGGATGCTATTGTTAGTGTGAAAAGGGATGCAGTTGCGGTCGAAACTGACGGCGGATGGCTAGCTGGTGTGCGAGAAACAGTGGTGACCGCCATTCCTCTTGGAAATGGAACTGTAGCGTTAATGTCACAGACTCGTCATGCATTCGGCGAGGTGGTATAAAGTCTCTAATCACGATGTGGCACGTTTAGGTTTACGACATACACGCGGAGAATCTTTATTGAAAACAAATAATTCCCTTAGAATGGCGTTGCTTGTTGCTTAACCATGCATCTATTAGGCAATTAGGTATAGTGCGCAACAAGTGCTAAAGCCTGGCTCACAAATTGATGCAAGACCGGCAATACGAGGCGATACGTAGTTAACTTGTGGCTCCGTGATCGCTCTTATTTTGTACATACAGCGGCTCGCATTGCGGCGCGACGCGCCGCGTTGCTGCGTATAGATATGTAGGAATAGAACATTCTTCTATTCCTGCGACGTCGCAGAGACGAACGACACCTCTTTCTGATAAAACCCATACCCGTTCATTTAATCGCTTATGTGCGACTCAGGTGTCTGTAAGCTTCGTTTCCTGAAAACGGGAATGATATGCACATTGCAGAGTCTTTAATCTTTAATTTCAAAAGGACGGATCTACATCATCATGTGTTATCCTTCGTTTGGCAGCTGGTCTGAAGTAGCAGTCAAACGATTGTACACAGCCTTCGTGAAATGGAGGTATCCGTTATTCTTTTTAATGAAATGTTCGTCACGCGGACCTTACAAACCCGTTGCAATATTGTGAACAGAATTTCGCTGCCTACAAACATCCAAATATGCATGAAAAAGCGTAAGTCCTTCCATGCTCCCATGCAGAAGCGTTACATTGACATTTTCCGAAGTCGCTTCACGCTTTGATTGCTCTAAACTTGTTTAGTTTAGGTTAAGGCAGCGTTTAACCTTTAATCTCCAGGCAGTGGTCCTAGATCTAGACCGTTAGCGGTCCTAGATCTAGGACCACCGTATTACAGCTTTGAAATTAATAGAATTAAACATTGTATTTTCGAACTTAATATTTTATTATGGTTGTTAATCATAGCTGGATAAATATTAGTTAAGAAGAACACTCTTTAACAATTCATTAATTTTCTTATATTACTGCAGCAAAATAAGTTTATTGCCAAAATTGGTGAAAAAAGTGGAGAAAGTGAATCAGTGTCTTTTTTTGCTTGTAACTTCACACCCATATGTGCTCTATTTCAGAGGAACACATTTTTACATTAGTATAACACTGCTCTATAACCACATTCATGATTTATGCATACTTTATGCTCCAATCCCTGTGTGATGAGATAAGCGCATTAGGTTTGAGTGACATCTATAAATGATACCATTTACATGACGAGCAAAATTATCATTCAGGAGGAGAATTATTATAATTGACCTTGCCAGATCCAATCCTTTATGGTTCTGCTAGTTAGTGCTCTTTCCTCAAATTAATTAACCAATTACATGTTGTGATTTTAATATTCAAATTTTATTAATTAATTATGTAGTTATTTATAAAGAGTTAAACATGGACTTTAATAAACATTTTATAAAAGCAATAATCTAATGCAACATATATATTTTGTAAAAAAATTAGGATTTAACCGTTTCTCACTTATGAAAATACGAAAATAGATATCTGACAATACCAGCACCATAAATGATTTGCATGCATTTTGTGTTTACATGTTAGTTTAATGATATCAAATATTGCTGGAATGTAATGAATACAATTAGCTGTTAATCAGATGTAATATAATGTTATTCAATGTTGTTAGTGTGGCTAACATCTTGTAAGGTGTATTTTTAATACTGATAGACAAAGCAAGTATGGAAAACTGGTACTATTGTGTTGCACAGCAACATTGCTGTAACCAACACATTGGAGCATTTCAAATGGCAGGTTGTGCACCCAAGTTACATTCAATGCTACTGACTCGCTATACAATAATGTTATTCTGTGCATGCTTGGCGACAGTACAGAGTATCTGCTGCACTATGCCACTTCCTCCTACAACTGCAGCAATACCATGCCCTTCCCCTAAGTAGTCCGGCTGTAGTGGTCATTCTCCATTTCGTCCCTAAATGTAATAAGAGCATGCGAAAGTAAATCCATATCGCATGAACCACGCCCCCCGATTATACAAACCTGTTCCCTTTGATCGCTTCTCTTGTCGGCTCCTCATTACTGCTGAGGGCGCTGTAGCGTTTCTTGTGACTAGTAGAGGCCTCTGAACAACCTTATTCAGCATTCTCACCAAGATCACAACTCTTCTGCTTATTGTACCGCCTGACCTCTCCAACTAAGCCGTCTTTATGAACGCCCTCGACTTTTCCCTCTGTGGTCGTGTCGTTTGACCACTTAAAGTTAATCCGACACTTATGACATGCTCCTACGACATGCACAACTCTTCTAGAACAAATCAGATTCCTCTTAACTTCCCTACAACAGCCTCATCGACGGCGAAGTTCTTTCCCATTTTCGCGGTAATGCCCGCCCCGCAAATTGATGGATGCGCAACGTTTGGATGCTTTTATCTCGTGACGCACGATAAAAACCATAATGGCCATTTCTAAGTAGCATGGACTTATCTAGATAAGGCAGAACGGTTTCAAAATTTTCAAAACAGGCGTTCCTTATTTTCAGCAGCTGAGTTAGTCGTCCTAGATCTAGGACGATCATCCTAGATCTAGGACGATTGGAGATTAAAGGTGAAGTTCAGGCACGGCCGTACGGCCGCCTATGAATAATTAACGATTAACCACAATTAACGTATTCATTAACCATATACTTGTATAATTATGTAGCTATAGGATAATATAGCTTGAAACTCTCGTATTCAATGGCTCGCTGAACGTTCCAGATTCTTGTTTAAATAATGATACTGTGGTTAGCCATCACTTATATCACAAGGAGATCTGGGTGCTCTCGACTCCTTACTGCTCTCCTTACTGCCGAAACGTAAACGGTACAGCGGCCGAAACCCCCCGCGCCCTATTTATGTTAAGGCACTATACTTGCAACAACAAAAAAAAACAAAGGCCTTGTTTTGTTGTGAAAGAAATTGCGTTGTGGCTTTTGTTGTAAGCAGTGCATATCCATGATCCAACCTATATTACTTCCTAAACCAGCCCCACCCTAGCTGTTTACATTAAGGCAGCACTGCAAATAATGCCAATATACGTTAACGCAGGCGATGTGGCTTTCGTTGTTAGGAGTGCTTATTCAACCTATAGGCTATTCGACCCTGTACTGCCTAAACCTATAAATGGTGCATGCCCCCGCTCTTTATATATGTTAAGGCATGCATGCCGGCAGTATCGGGAAAAAAAAAACACTTCCTTTAATGCAGGAGTAATTGCCCTGTGGCTACATCTATAGTTATTATGAGTGCTTGTCCAATTAACCTATTCGATCCTATACTGCTCTACTTACTGCATAAACTAAAAGGGTACAGCGGTCGAAAACCCCGCGTCCTGTTTAAATGTTTAGGCAGTATACTTGCAACAACAAAAAATGAAGGCCTTGTTTTATTGTGGGTAAAATTGCGCTGTGGCTTTTGTTGTAAGCAGTGCTTATCCCCATGATCCAACCTATATTACTGCCTGTATCGAGGCATATATATAAACTAAAACGGGTGAAGTCGACCAGCCCCACCTTTATTTAGCTGTTTACATTAAGGCAGCACTGCAAATAATGCTTACTATCATGCATGCAGAAGATGTGGCTTTAAACCTTTTTGACCGTGTACTGCCTAAACGTAAATTGCCCCCCCCCCCCCCCCCCCCCCCCCCCCCCCGTTTATGTTAAGGCATGCAGTATGTGGAAAAAAAAACCCTTCTTTTAATGCAGGAGTAATTGCCCTGTTGCTACATCTATAGTTTTGATGAGTGCTTGTCCAATTAACCTATTCGATCGTATACTGCTCTACCTAATGCTTAAATTTAAACGGTACAGCGGTCGAAAAAACCCGGGCCCTGTTTATGTTAAGGCATTATACTTGCAACAAAGACCTTGTCGGTTTTATTGTGACCGAAAATGCGCTGTGGCTATTGTTGTAAGAAGTGCTTATCAGTGATCCAACCTATATTACAAACTAAAACGGTTGCGGTCGACCAGCCTCACCCTAGCTGTATACATTAACATAAACAGGGCGGGGGCACCGTTTAGGTTGAGGCAGTACGGGTCGAATATGGGTTGGATAACAACGAAAGCCACAAACAAAAGCCACAGCGCAATTTGTCCAGGTGAAGCATGGGTACCATAGGAATAAGGTGAAGCAAACAGGGCGGGGGCACCATTAAGGTTTAGGCAGTACAGGGTCGAATAGCCTAGGTTGAATAGCAACGAAAGCCACATCGCGAGCATTAACGTAAGCAGTGCTGCCTTAATGTAAACAGCTAGGGTGGGGCTGGTCGACCAGTAATATATGTTGGATCATGGATATGCACTGCTTCCAACAAAAACCATGCACAACGCAATTTCTCCCACGCGACAAAACAATGCCTTTGTTTTTTATTGCTGCAAGTATAGTGCCTTAACATAAACAAGGCGCGGGGGTTTTCGACTGCTGCACCGTTTAAGTTTAGGCATTAAGTTAAGCAGTATAGGATCGAATAGGTTAATTGGACAAGCACTCATAATAACTATAGATGTAGCCACAGGGCAATTACTCCTGCATTAAAGGAAGTGTTTTTTTTTTTTCAGATACGGCTGCCTTAACACAAACAGGGCGGGGCACCATTTAGGTTTAGGCAGTACAGGGTCGAATAGGTAGAATAAACATTCCTGACAACGAAAGCCACATCGCCTGCATTAAAGTAAGCATTATTTGCAGTGCTGCCTTAAGGTAAGTGCATTTTTTCAGGTACTGCTTTCACATAAACAGGGCTGGGGCACCGTTTAGGTTTAGGCAGTCAGGGTCGAATAGATTTTTAATGCATGCCTTAGCATAAATAGGGCGAGGGGGTTGTCGACCGCTGCACCGTTTAAGTTTAGGCAGTAAGTAGAGCAGTATAGGATCGAATAGGTTAATTGGACAAGCACTATTGATATAGCCACAGGGTAATTACTTCTGCATTAAAGTAAGGTATTTTTTTTTTTTTCAGATACTGCATGCCTTAACATAAACAGGCGGGGCAACGCTTTGGTTTAGGCAGTACGTACAGAGTCGAATAGGTTGAAAAAGCACTCTTAACAACGAAAGCCACATTGCCTGCATGCATTAAGTGTTTGGTGCCTTAAAATTACAATCAGCTAGGGTGGGGCGACCCCAACCGTTTAGTTTAGGTAGTATATAGGTTGGATCTTGCCGGATAAGCACTGCTTACAACAAAAGCCACTAGGCCTTTGTTTTTTGTTGTTGCAACTGTGGTGCCTTAACATAGACGCGGTCAGTGGGGGTGGTCGACAGCTGTACCGTTTACATGTAGGATCGAATAGGCACTGATAAGAGCTAAAGTCACAGCGCAATTTCTCCAGCATCAAATGTAAGTGATGCTTGCAATTACCACCTCAACATGAACAGGTCGGGTGTGCCGACACTGCCGTTTAGGTTTAGGCAGTATGTAAAGCAGTAGGCTAAATACTGAGCTTGGTTTCAATTGCTAGTATTCTAATAAACCACGACTCAATTTTACCTGCATCGGAGCTTTCCTGCACCATAGACCCGGCTGTATCATCATGCTAGACTTGGTGTGTTTTTTATATCCTTCGATAATGTATTTCATGTGTTTAAATTTCATAGTTGTGGTGCTTGTTACAAATTACATTGCGATTTGAAAAGCGCGGGGCGCCCTTGGGCGCGCGCTAACTTAAACGCTGCCCTAACCTAAACTAAACAGCTAGCTCTCCTGCATGCAGGATTTGATCGCATGCAAGCACTTCATGCAGACTGCATGCGTCTGCTTAGCTCTCCCAGAGCTAGTCCTATCTTTCTCTCATTGTTCTCTTACTCTTATCCTAGCTCGCTTGTACCACTACTACTAAGTCTTCCTGCATGTGTCACAGTGTTACCATCCATATGCGTAAGGTGCATGAGGTTCAGTGCTAGCAAATCCGTTGATTATGTTCCTTCCTATCCTCAATTTCTTCCAGTCCATTGGAAGGTAATATTACTCACGAATGAATCATTTGTAAAATTTTTACAAAAAGATTTGATCAAGGTACTGAAGTTATAGTTGTAATTTCTAAAAGCTCCAAACAAGAGCTGGGGGCGAGGGAAGGTGAGAAGCAAGTCAGAGATAAAATTAAACATAATTAATGATTCTATTATTACAATCATCTTCACTACATGCTTATATTAATGTGCTTGCTGTTGCATGGCCACATAAGGTGTGTAATACAAATCAACGTATTATATAGATTACACCAGATGATTAAGAACTAATAAATGTATTGTTAGTGTAGTATACACTATAAAGTATACGTTTCTATTTACGATTCAATTTAATACTTGGATTCTGAACAAGAAGAGAGCTTGGTTTGTACGAGTAAAAATATGGCAGTCAAATACTGTATGTACTTAATGCTACATGGAGGGGAAGTGGTCTAGCCTGACAGGCCAGCTGGCCTTTGGCAGCCCTGCATGGAACTAGTCGAGACCGATATTCTAAAGTAGTCAGAGTGTAAAGATAAGTGAACAGTGGAGACCATATGCATATGAAACTTAAACATAGAGTGAAGTGGAGGCTGGGGTATGGCCCAAGGCTATATGCTTGATCCATGCACCACAAACTGGCACCAGCGCGTGCGCTAGCTGTAATGGTCGGCTTACGGATACCCCTGTCCCTCACACTACTTTTATTGTACTCAGTTTACATTAATGTTTTTTATCTCATGCACGCATGCACGTGCGCGTGGAAGTATATGCTTTCATGCGTGTCTTAAACCCGCATGGACAGATGCTCATGCACATGCGTTCACCATCATCACTGTCAATACTTCCTATTTTATTCCCTCTCATGTACAGGGCACTACTGAGGCGCAACGTTCACCAACGGGTAAGCAGATCATTGAGATATATTTGTATATTAGCAATACATTTATCCTGCAGTTTCTCGTATTTTGATCTTAAAATAATACATGGCAATGATTTTGTACCAATGGCGTTCGTCCTGAAATAATAATAGTGCATTGATTCTAGTTTAATGCATTTCCACCATGTACCGCAACTTTTACGATAATATTCCAAACACTACTATTGAAGGACGGTTTTATCTGTGCGTGTGCATCGAAAAGTCTTATTGCAGTTCCGTTTCACAAAGAATCTAGTTCCTTGTGGGCTAATGCATTTAGTTATCGTCAATCGAATTAATTGCGGTATGGAATTTCTTATATCACAAGTGATAAAAACTATGTTTACAAGAAAGTTGGGGGTATGTAGGAATAAATAGTTAAAGTGGTGTTAAAAGCAAAGAAACAAGTTTAGGAAAAATGAAAAGTATAGAAGTTACCGTATGTCACTGCTCCACTCCATTTTCTGGATCAACCGTTTTGGCAATATTGTCGGACATAAACATGAAGCCGTATGTACCCTGAAATCATCAAAGGGCTCTTAGATTCAGTACCTATCTCCGGTTCCACATCGTGAAGGAACAAGAATTTGAATCACGCTCGCTAGACGTAATTTATTATGCACAAGTTATAAAATCATTCTAGTCTATGAGAAACTTGTTGGCTTATAGCGTTACAAGGCAATAGTTGTGCAAAAAGGAACGAAACAAGGGTCTTATAAAAAGGGGAGATCCACGAATATATTTTTTCTCTAAAAGTGCTCAACCTTACATACACGGAAACAAATGCAGAACTGTTATCCTTTTTGATATCGCTCTATCGCCACGAAAGGAAAAGTGATCCGAATGAAAAGTGATCCGAATGAAAAGTGATCCGACATTTGGCTGTCCCGCTCGACGTGAGTGACGTTTTTTATGACATTCATCATATCGCTATACGGAACCCAATTTTATTATTTGCTCTTTGAGCATTGCAGTTTATCAATCCCAATCGGTACTGTTGATCTTATATACTGTATCCCTTAATTCACAAGCATTTTGCAGGTTAGTGATTGTATGCCACTACTTGATTGCCTGACAACGGTTCTTGTTATCTGCCCTTATCAAATGAAATATTAAATAGCCAACGCACAGTACAAGTTCTATTAGTACAAGTAAAGAAAAACATTCTTTAACGAGAAGTTGGTGGGATATAGGAATTGGAGGCAAAGGTGGTGTAAAAAGGAAGGGAACAAGGTTTTTACAAAAGGGTAATGAGGCAAAAATCCTATATTTAGCACTTCGTTTGGTTTTGTTACATTTACACGTGCTAAATATAGGATTTTGTCTCATTACCCTTTTCCAAAAACCTTGTTCCCTTCCTTTTTACACCACCTTTGCCTCCAATTCCTATATCCCACCAACTTTCTTGTTAGAGAATGTTTTTCGGCACTTATGCAGTTTCCCCCCCACTTTAATTATTCGATTTACGGTATCATAACATTTACGGTATCATGAATACACATACGAATAAACCTACACTGGATAACAAAGTCATGAAAGCTATATCCAAATCTTTGTCTCCACATAAATTCCGCTAAATACGTGTGTAAAAGTTCCCTATATATCCCGTATCGCTGTTTATGTTTCTGCTTAGCCTTTTGCCATCATTGTTAGCCTAGTAGACCGTCGTGATGCCGCTACGTTGGTATACGTAATTATTTAGTGCACTATTTTTTGTAAGAGGGAGGGGTTCCCCCTCCCTCACCCACCCCACTTTCTTTTTACTAAGTAACCAACACTCCATGAAATGAAATAAAAAGGGGAGGGTGAGGGAGGGGGAACCCATCCCTCCTTTAAAGAACACTGTTACTAATGGGTTTTTGGAGCCAGAGCGGGAACAGATACTGCAGCCATCGTAGAATAAAAAGGCGGTAGCAATGACAGCTGGTTTTCACTATAGATTTAAACATGATTTGAACATTTTAAAAAGGCTGTCGCAATGACAGCTGGTTTTCACTTCACATTTAAAATCTAATATTTCTTGAATTCAATTAATTAAAGTGGGGGGGGGGGGGGGGGGGGGAACTGCATAAGTGCCTGTTTTTCTTTACTTGTTTCCTGTATTTTTTTTACTATCATTTTCTATCGATTATTAATACTGGCAAGTACCCCCCCCCCCCCCCCCCCCGCTTCATTTACCGTCACGAGCAGGCGCCCGCTTTTGTTTGGGATCACTGTAAGGGACGCGGGAGAATTCTAACTCGTCGTCTGCTCTTCTCTTTTGTTTGCACAATTCTAAATATACGTAAACGTCGCCATGGGAACGCTTCTACTTTACACTACGCATTACGTAATGATTACGTATATCAGTTTTATGCATATATCTGATACCTGAAGATGTCCTTCCAGGAGATTCTAAAGCGATTGGTATAGCTTGCGCTCGTTAAAACCATTCCTATCCCGAGTTGTACTCGCGCGAGAAATAGACGACGACGACGACGACGACGACGACGGAGAAGAATTGGCCTGGGCACGAGGAAAATCTCGAGCTTTTTTGTTCTCTTAAAGCAAACAGTTTGAAGACTGGAATAAAACATTAAAATGACCGTCTTTGCCCTCTGGTTCACTACGCGAGTATACGCAGGTCGCGTTTTTAAAATGATATTCACGACCCGGGTCAATTCTTGAATAGGAACTACTATCGTAGTTCCTGATTGGGCAGATAGCTAAGGCTGTGATGGCCTGACCATTTCATCCTTTTATTGTACTCCTATTATGTAAAACCACTACATATGCACACTACCATGATATTCATTGAATAAATGTCTCTCTTCGCCGCAGCTGGTGGGACAGAGAATGAAAGGTTAGTGATGAATAAAATCATATATATATAATTATAATATATATATTGGGACAGTGTCCAGCAAAATCACCCTTCTGGAGTTTTAATTTTATCACTATAAAATTTGTACGTTACACAAAGCAACATATCTTCACAACGGTTTTATATTTTCTTTTCAAATTTCGTACACTTGTTCACACATCAGTTCTCTCTGTGCAAACCGATTTTGGTGCTTTAGATAATTTCCATGCCATGGTTATAAAGGCCTCTAACCCAATGGGTTAACATTCCACATTTCTCCAGATACGAGTGACGATAACATGTCAAATTTGGAGTGTACATAGAAGGGTCCTGTAGCTATTGATTTCTGCAGATCGTTACGTTTTTTCTTATCCGTTACGGAGATATGGATTTTCAAAGTAATTCGACATTTCGCGCCACTCACCCTATTCCAATATGCCATTATGTAATGGTCACGCCCTTTAAATTTGAAGTTAGGTAATTAACTCCGCTTTGATCGTTCTACGTGGTATATAAGCGATCGTACCTCGTACGCTACGTTTCAACATAAAACAGTATCGTACGTTCACATGTATAGCTTATGCTGGATGCAGTGAATGTTCATGGTAGTTTATATCGTGCACCCTTTTTCTATATCTGCTCAGTTTGTGGCATGTACATGTAAGCATGCACGTACCATGCCTTCTAATCATGGGGCCACCTTCTTCACCCTCTACACCCTCTACACTAGTCTGAGGACCAGATGACATGCTTGCGACAGTCAGTTATCTGGTACACAAACTGCAGTACCTTTACTTAGTATGGCATATCTCTCTAGACCATTCATATTCACTGCCCTTCTTTCTTTCTTACCTCCTCCTCCTTCTCCTCCTCTCACTCCACCTCTTCCTATCTTCCTTTCAACCACCCATCCTCCTCCTCCCCTCCCCTTCCCTCCCCCTCCTCTCCTCCTCCCCTCCTCCTCCTCCCTCCTCCCCTCCTCTTCCTCCTTTTACTCCCTCTCATTTTCCCTCCTACCTTCCTATTACACCTAACACCCCTCCTCCTCCTTTCTTTTGATTGCATCCACACCTCCCCCTCCTCCTCCTCATCCTCATACTTCTACGTTCCTACCTGTTGCATCCTCCCCTCCTCCTTTCTTTTTCCCGTTGCATCCACCCCCAACTTCTCCTCCCCTTCCTCTACCTCCTTTTCCTCCTCCCCCTCCTCCTCTTCCTATCTTCCTTCATCCACCCATCATCCTCCTCCCCTCCTTCTCCCTCCTCCATCTCCTCCTCCCTCCTCCTCACCTCCCCTTCTCCTCCTCTTACTCCCTCTCATTTTCCCTCCTACCTTCCTTCTTATTACACCTACCCCTCCCCTCCTTTTTTTGATTGCATCCAAACCTCCCCTCCTCCTCATCCTCCTACTTCTACCTTCCTACCCGTTGCATCCCTCCCTCCTCCCTCTCCTCCCCCTCCTCTTCCTTCCATTCTTCCCGTTGCATCCACTCCCCACCTTCCACTCCCCACCTTCTCCTCCCTCTCCTCTACCTCCTTCTCCTTCTCTTCCTATCTTCCTTCATCCACCCATCCTCCTCCTCCCCTCCTCCTCTCTCCTCCTGTCTCCTCCTCTCCTCCCCTCCTCCTCTCCCCCTCCTCCTCCTCCTATCTTCATCCACCCATCCTCCTCCCCTCCTCCTCCTCCCCTCCTCCTCCTCCCCTCCTCCTCCTCCCCTCCTCCTCCTCCCCTCCTCCCCTCCTCCTCCTCCCCTCCTCCTCCTCCCCTCCTCCTCCTCCCATCCTCTCCTCCTCCTCCTCCTCTTACGCCCTCTCATTTCCCTCCTACCTTCCTTCCTATTACACCTACCCCTCACCCTCCTCCTTTCTTTTGATTGCATCCACACCTCCCCTCCTCCTCATCCTCCTACTTTTACCTTCCTACCCGTTGCATCCTCCCCCTCCATCCACCCATCCTCCTCCTCTCCTCCCCCTCCTCCTCCTATCTTCCTTCATCCACCCATCCTCCTCCCCATTCTCCCCTCCTCCTCCCTTCCTCCTCCTCCCTTCCTCCTCCTCCTCTCCTTCCCCTCCTCCTCCTCTTACTCCGTCTCATTTTTCCTCCTACCTTTCTTCCTATTACACCTACCCCTCCTCCTTTCGTTTCATTGCATCCACACCTCCCCCTCCTCCTCCTCATTCTAATTCTACCTTTCTATCTGTTGCATCCTCCCCTCCTTTCATTTTTCCCGTTGCATCCACCCCACCTTCTCCTCCCCCTCCTCTACCTTCTTCTCCTCCTCTCCCTCCTCCTCTTCCTATCTTCTTTTATCCACCCATCCTCCTCCCCTCCTCCTCCCCTCCTCCTCCCCTCCTCCTCCTCCTCCCCTCCTCCCCTCCTCTTAGTCCTCTCATTTTCCCTCCTACCTTCTATCCTATTACACCTACCCCCTCCTTTCTTTTGATTGCATCCACACCTCCCCTCCTCCTCCTCATCCTCCTACTTCTATCTTCCTACCCGTTGCATCCTCCCCTCCTCCCCTCCTCTTCCTTCCATTCTTCCCGTTGCATCCACCCCACCTTCTCCTCCCTCTCCTCTACCTCCTTCTCCTCCTCTTCCTATCTTTCTTCATCCACCCATCCTCCTCCTCCCCTCCTCCTCTCTCCTCCTCTCCTCCCCTCCTCCTCTCTCCTCCTCTCCTCCCCTCCTCCTCTCTCCTCCTCTCCTCCCCTCCTCCTCTCTCCTCCTCTCCTCCCCTCCTCCTCTCTCCTCCTCTCCTCCCCTCCTACTCCCTCCTCTCCCCCTCCTCCTCCCTCCTCTCCCCCTCCTCCTCCCTCCTCTCCCCCTCCTCCTCCCTCCTTTCCCCCTCCTCCTCCCTCCTCTCCCCCTCCTCCTCCCTCCTCTCCCCTCCTCCTCCCTCCTCTCCCCCTCCTCCTCCCTCCTCTCCCCCTCCTCCTCCCTCCTCTCCCCCTCCTCCCTCCTCTCCACCTCCTCCTCTTCCTATCTTCATCCACCCATCCTCCCCTCCTCCTCCTCCCTCCTCCCCCTCCACCTCCCCTCCTCCTCCCTACCTCCTCCCCTCCCCTACTTCTACCTTCCTACCCGTTGCATCCTCCCCTCCTCCTCATCCTCCTACTTCTACCTTCCTACCTGTTGCATCCTCCCCTCCTCCTTCCATTCTTTCCGTTGCATCACCCCCCACCTTCTCCTTCCCCTCCTCTACCTCCCTCTCCTCTTCTCCCTTCTCTTCCTATCTTCCTTCATCCACCCATCCTCCTCCCATCCTCCTCCTTCCCTCCTCCTCGTCCCCTCCTCCTCCTCCTCCCCTCCTCCTCCCCTCCCCCTCCTCATCCTCCTACTTCTACCTTCCTACCCATTGCATCCTCCCCTCCTCCCCCTCCTCCTCCTTCCATTCTACCCGTTGCATCCACCCCCACCTTCTCCTCCCCCTCCTCTACCTCCTCCTCTTCTCCCTCCTCCTCCTATCTTCCTTCATCCACCCATCCTCCTCCCCATTCTCCCCACCTCCTCCCTTCCTCCTCCTCCCCTCCTCCTCCTCTTACTCCGTCTCATTTTCCCTCCTACCTTCCTTCCTATTACACCTACCCCCTCCTCCTTTCGTTTCATTGCATCCACACCTCCCTCCTCTTCCTCCTCATCCTCCTCATCTCCTACTTCTACCTTCCTACCCGTTGCATCCTCCCCCTCTTCCTCCTTCCATTCTTCCCACTGCATCCACTCCCACCTTCTCCTCCCCCTCTTCTCCCTCCTCTTCCTATCTTCCTTCATCCACCCATCCTCCTCCCCTCTTCAACTCTTCCTCCTCTCTCCCCCTCCTCCTCCTCTTACTCCCTCTCATTTTACCTCCTACCTTCCTTCCCATTACACCTACCCCTCCACCTTTCTTTTAATTTCATCTACACCTCCCCTCCTCCTCCTCCTCATTCTCCTACGTCTACCTTCCTACCTGTTGCATCCTCCCCTCCTCCTTCCATTCTTCCCGTTGCATCCACCCCCACCTTCTCCTCCTCGTCCTCTACCTCCTTTTCCTCATCTACCTCCTCTTCCTATCTTCTTGCATCCACCCATCCTCCTCCTCTCCTCCTCCTCCCCTCCCCTCCCCCTCCTCCTCCTATCTTCCTTCATCCACCCATCCTCCTCCCTCCTCCTCCTCTCCTCCTCCTCTCCTCCCCCTCCTCCTCCACCTCTTACTCCCTCTCATTTTCCCTTCTACCTTCTTTCCTATTACACCTCCCCCTCCCCCTCCTCCTTGCATCCACACCTCCCCCTCCTCCTCCTCCTCATCCTCCTACTTCTACCTTCTTACTGGTTGCATCCTCCCCTCCTCCCTCTCTTCCTCCTTCCATTCTTCCAGTTGCACCCATCCCTCTCCCTCCTTTACCTCCTCCTGTTCCTCCTCCCCATCCTCTACCTCCTCCTCTCCCCCTCCTCTACCTCCTCCTCCCTCTCCTCTACCTCCTCCCCCTCCTCTACCTCCTCCCCCTCCTCTACCTCCTCCCCCTCCTCTACCTTCTCCCCCTCCTCTACCTCCCCCCCCCCCTCCTCTACCTCCTCCCCCCTCCTCTACCTCCTCCCCCTCCTCTACCTCCTCCTCATTCTCCTCCTCCCCTTCCACCTTCTTGGGTAGGTAGGGTATTTAATATTAACCACTTTGTTTCAAAGGAAATGTTCATCTCGATATATATGTTTTCACCTAGGAGTCAGTGGAATGTATTTTTTGGGATGTGCAAACTACATGCAACTAGAAAAAGGCTATTATAAGAGATATATGGGGCAGTGCAAGAGAAAACTGGGCTTATGTGATTTTTAACATTTCTTCAATTCATTTTGCAGTATCTTTGCGACCTTTAAAGCTCTGTCCTTCAAACTTACTACATATATTACCGGACCATTTTACTACTGCATTTTGTTGTCGAATGTTTTTTATTTACTCCCTGGGGGGTCCTCATGATTAAACAACCAGAACAGTTAGATTTCAATGGATCTCGATGAAAGAATGCTTTTTCGCGTTCAAATTTGCAGCACATTTACAACACTGCACCCGCTATTTTTTCCGTCTTTTCGTTTGAGATGTGATGAGCGGTTGCAAAACTGCGGCGTTTGAAAGTTGTCGTTCATTTATCTTCCGATTGCTCCGCCATTGTGCCGTCATTGCTATTTTAACCCCGTGACTACGAGACACTGCCCATCAAGTGCCTCACCCTCCCTCGAATCGATAGCCCAGGCCATCCGGAGGTGGACCTGACATTTTGCAAGTTGCTTGTCACGTGAGCATCACTAGGTTACGTCTCCATCAGCGAGTTGGAAGTTTACGGTGGCGCGTGGCGACATGAAAACGTCGAATTGATCGAGCCTACGTGATCCAAAGGCTAAGATAACATGCATAAGCTCAAACCCTTTTGCAATCACGTATTGTAGTTGAGCTTGTATGTTTGTTCATTTCTACGAGGGTGATTCGTTTTTATTTATTTTTATTTTCTCGGACACAGGCCACACGTGCTGTCGCTCGTGTATTTGTGACTGAGATATAATCCCTACACGTCATCCTACTTAAACTCCACCGGCGCAGCGTTTGTGTTCACTGCAATGTATACATGAAGACGATTTGGAATGGTACGTTACCCTAGTAGTTTACACCCATGCCAGTTTAAAATCCGGTATTATGGAGACTGTTGCCTGTGAGCAGCAAAGCGATGACCAATCAGTTTACACCACTGATGGCATAACATACAATATGCCAGTATTATATGGCCACAATGGTGCTGTTGACAATACTCAGACCCCCAAAATTTATGCCTTCAACACATTGGAAATCTTGTACACACAATTGTCTGTATGATGTGTTCATTGACTGCATAGTCCCTCACTACAAGTCACACACAAAATAACTGTGCGCACACACTCCCACACAAAAAATATCACAGTTCTTGGGGTAAGCAGTATGCAGTGTGTCCCTTCATATGGCTTGCTTGCATTCAGACTTCATACCACTCGGGTATGCTTGCTCCTATTAGATGCACTTGTATGTGTTGCCTGTGTCTGAAACTGTGGCTCGTTACATTAATAGATGGTCACAACATCTATACAAGCTAAGCACACCTAAATGAGTAGAATCACACAGGTATGCACGCATTCATGGTAAAGGCACATCGCTTACATTCACATGCAGGACACTAGACAGACCACAAAACCTTAGCCTGTTGTTCTTTCCCTGTAAAGAGTTAAGGAACCAGTCTCAAAAACTTCTTCTGTTGCTTGGAGACATCCGATTCTAAGTCACATGCCATGCTCATACTGATATCATAGCAGATCCCATCCCCAGACAAAGTATCCACAAGCGAAATAAATATGTCCCCCTCTTTCATAAAATGTCCTCCTTTTTCCCATCCGTTCAAAGAACCTGTGTATGCATGTGAGTGTACATGTGCATGCATGCATGTGTGTGTATGTTTGCTTTTGTTGATGTGTGCATGTAATTAAAAATACAATGAGCCAACAGGGAATGGTGTGTAGTGCTGTGACTGAAATTGCTGATACAAAGCACCAATCCATTGGCCATAGGTGCAGCCAAGCTTGATTTCCTAGAGCTCTTACAACAGTGCTACTTGTACAGGCCACATTATTTTGAATTTTAGTATCCAGGTCAAGATGTTCAGTAGCAGATGCAGTTTAGGGAAGCAGGGCTGACTGTGGGCAGGTTGCTGACCTCAAACACACAATGCACTATGAATTTATGTACAAAGGCAAACAGAATGCTGTATGCCCCAAAGTCACATCTACCCCATCCCCATATCAACCACTGACAAACACATGAGTACAAGTTAAGCTTGGCCTGTACAAGTAGCACTGTAGTAGTTTGGCAGCACCAGTGGCTGTTGGATTGGTGTTTTGTATCAAACCACAATTGTCTACATAATGCAATTTCAGTCAGAACACTACACCTTGGCTCATTGTATTCTATCAGCTATGCAACAACAACATTTTGGACCTTAAATTGTTCCCCTGGACAAAATCTGCTAGTAGAATCTGCACATAACCGGCTTAAAAATCATGTCCCCCGAGGACACAATACACTAGCAGATTCTGCCCCCCTCCAGCAGAAAATATCCCCTCCACACACATACACACTTGCACACACAAATACACACGCATACACTCGTGCACACACACACATACACACATGCACACATATGCGCACCACACATACAGGTACACTCACATCCATACATGTACGTGTACACTCTCACATGCATACACAAGTTCTTTGACTGAACAGGAGGACCCAACACATACAAGTGCATCTAATAGGAGCAAGCATACCCGAGTGGTATGAAGTCTGAATGCAAGCAAGCCATATGAAGGGACACACTGCATACTGCTTACCCCCAAGAACTGTGATATTTTTGTGTGGGAGTGTGTGCGCACAGTTATTTTGTGTGTGACTTGTAGTGAGGGACTGCATAGTCAATGTACACATTATACAGACAATTGTGTGTACAAGATATCCAATGTGTTGAAGGCCTAAATTTTGGGGGTCTGAGTATTGTCAACAGCACTATTGTGGCCATATAATACTGGCATAGTGTATGTTATGCCATCAGTGGTGTAAACTGATTGGTCATCGCTTTGCTGCTCACAGGTCCATAATACAGGATTTTAACTGGCATGGGTGTAAACTACTAGGGTAATGTACTATTCCAAATCATCTTCATGTATACCTTGCACAGAGGTGGAACAGAGTGGGGGGGTTGCAACCTTCCCTTTCATATAAGGTATCTCCCCCCTTCTTCTATGCAGCACCCCCCCCCCCCCCCCCCCCCCCCTCTTACGTTTTCTCGTATCAGGCCTGAAACGGACAGCACACACACACACACCCCCCCCCCCCCACACCCCACCCTGCTTTTCGTATCTTGGGTCTCAACCCCTCCTTTTGGAAAGTTCTGTATCCACCCCTGCAGTTGCAGTAAACACAAACGCGGCACCGGTGGAGTTTAAGTAGGATGACGTGTAGCGATTATATCTCAGTCACAAATACACGAGCGACAGCACGTGTGGCATGTGTCCGAGAAAGAAAAAAAACAAATCACCCTCGTAGAAATGAACAAACATACAAGCTCAACTACAATACGTGATTGCAAAAGGGTTTGAGCTTATGCACGTTATCTTAGCCCTTGGATTACGTAGGTTCGATCAATTCGAGGTTTTCATGTCGCCACGCGCCACCGTAAACTCCCAGCTCGTTTACGCAACCGATGGACACAGGGAAAAGTTTCAAAATCCCAGCCTTGGGTTGTTTTTTTTTTAACAAAAAGTCATCCTGGAATTGAGCGTCTAGCATGAGAATATCGCAAAAACCATCCTGGGATTTGGCGTCCAGGATGGGTATAGCTTAAAAACCATGCTGGCTTTGTCGAACAAAAACCGTGTTGAGCTCCATTTTTATTCATTCCTTCAACATGGTTTTTGTTCGACAAACCCAGTATGGTTTTTAAGCTATACCCACCCTGGACGCCAAATCCCAGGATGGTTTTTGCGATATTCCCATGCTAGACGCTCAATTCCAGGATGGCTTTAAAAAACCCAAGGCTGGGATTTTGAAACTTTTTCCTGTGGGAGACACAGAAGACCGGTGAACCAAGTGATACTCACGTGACAAGCAACTTGCAAAATGTCAGGTCCACCTCCGGATGGCCTGGGCTATCGATTCGAGGGAGGGTGGGGCACTTGATGGGCAGTGTCTCGTAGTCACGGGGTTAAAATAGCAATGACGGCACAATGGCGGAGCAATCGGAAGATAAATGAACGACAACTTTCAAACGCCGCGGTTTTGCAACCGCTCATCACATCTCAAACGAAAAGACGGAAAAAATAGCGGGTGCAGTGTTGTAAATGTGCTGCAAATTTGAACGCGAAAAGGCATTCTTTCATCGAGATCCATTGAAATCTAACTGTTCTGGTTGTTTAATCATGAGGACCCCCCAGGGAGTAAATAAAAAATATTCGACAACAAAATGCAGTAGTAAAATGGTCCGGTAATATATGTAGTAAGTTTGAAGGACAGAGTTTTAAAGGTCGCAAAGATACTGCAAAATGAATTGAAGAAATGTTAAAAATCACATAAGCCCAGTTTTCTCTTGCACTGCCCCATATATACAGAGCCTGTGCAAGAACTGAACTCTAGAGCTCTACACAAGGGAATGTATGTTGGTATAAGCCTTTATGAATATTATTATACCCTTATCAGTACAGATTGTGGGTGGCCAGTGGTTTACTTAGACAAGCAAGCATGGTAGAATGGTACATGGTAGAATCCAAAGTTCCTTATACATTGTACATGCTCTACATGGAAGTTAGAACAAGTAGTTTTGAACTACATGCGTGCATGTCATAGCACTAAGGTCTTTCCAAAAACAAAGTATACTATAAATAAGGAGAGGGGGGAAAAAGAGGAGGGGGGGAGGGGAGACGGAGAGGAGGAGGAGGGGAGGGGGATGGTGGATGAAGATAGGAGGAGGAGGGGGGGAGGGGAGGGAGGAGAGGGAGGAGAGGAGGAGGAAGATGGGTGGATGGAGGGGGAGGAGGGGAGGATGCAACAGGTAGGAAGGTAGAAGTAGGTCGATGAGGAGGAGGAGGGGAGGTGTGGATGCAATCAAAAGAAAGGAGGAGGGGGAGGGGTAGGTGTAATAGGAAGGAAGGTAGGAGGGAAAATGAGAGGGAGTAAGAGGAGGAGGAGGGGGAGGAGGAGGGGAGGAGAGGGGAGGAGGAGGGGAGGAGAGGAGGAGAAGGATGGGTGGATGAAGGAAGATAGGAAGAGGAGGAGGGGGAGAAGGAGAAGGAGGTAGAGGAGGGGGAGGAGAAGATGGGGGTGGATGCAACGGGAAGAATGGAAGGAAGAGGAGGGGAGGAGGAGGATGGGTGGATAAAGGAAGATAGGAGGAGGTGGTGGGAAAGGAGGAGAAGGAAGTAGAGGTGGGGAGGAGATTGTGGGGGTGGATGCAACGGGAAGAATGGAAGGAGGAGGAGGGGAGGAGAGGATGCAACAGGTAGGAAGGTAGAAGTAGGAGGATGAGGAGGAGGAAGGGGAGGTGTGCATGCAATCAAAAAAAAGAGGAGGGGAGGGTAGGTGTAATAGGAAGGAAGGTGGGAGGGAAAATGAGAGGGAGTAAGAGGAGTAGGGGGAGGGGAGGAGGAGGAGGGGAGGAGGAGGGAGGGGAGGGGAGGAGGAGGGAGGGGAGGGGAGGAGGAGGGAGGGGAGGGGAGGAGGAGGGGGATGAGAGGAGGAGGAGGATTGGTGGATGGAGGGGGAGGAGGGGAGGATGCAACAGGTAGGAAGGTAGAAGTAGGAGGAGGAGGAGGAGGGGGAGGTGTGGATACAATCAAACGAAAGGAGGAGGGGGAGAGGTAGGTGTAATAGGAAGGAAGGTAGGAGGAAAAATGAGAGGGAGTAAGAGGAGGATGGGAGGAGAGGAGGGGGAGTAGGAGGAGGAGGAGGGAGGAGGATGAGGGGGGAGGACGTAGAGGAGGGGGAGGAGAAGTTGGGGGTGGATGCAACGGGAAAAGAAAGGAGGAGGGGAGGATGCAACAGGTAGGACAGGTGCAACAGGTAGGAACGTAGAAGTAGGAGGATGAGGAGGAGGAGGGGGAGGGGTGGATGCAATCAAAAGAAAGGAGGAGGGGTGTTATGTGTAATAGGAGGGAAGGTAGGAGGGAAAATGAGAGGGAGTAAAAGAAGGAGGAGAGGAGGAGGAGGAGGGGGAGGAGGAGGAGGAGGAGGGGGAGGAGGAGAAGGAGGAGGATGGGTGGATGAAGGAAGATAGGAAGAGGTGGAGGGAGAGGAGGGAGAGGAGGAGGTAAGAAAGAAAGAAGGGCAGTGAATATGAATGGTCTAGAGAGATATGCCATACTAAGTAAAGGTACTGCAGTTTGTGTACCAGATAACTGACTGCCGCAAGCAAGTCATCTGGTCCCCAGACTAGTGTAGAGGGTGTAGAGGGTGAAGAAGGGGCCCCATGATCAGAAGGCATGGTACGTGCATGCTTACATGTACATGCCACAAACTGAGCAGATATAGAAAAAGGGTGCACGATATAAACTACCATGAACATTCACTGCATCCAGCATAAGCTATACATGTGAACGTACGATACTGTTTTATGTTGAAACGTAGCGTACGAGGTACGATCGCTTATATACCACGTAGAACGATCAAAGCGGAGTTAATTACCTAACTTCAAATTTAAAGGGCGTGACCATTACATAATGGCATATTGGAATAGGGTGAGTGGCGCGAAATGTCGAATTACTTTGAAAATCCATATCTCCGTAACGGATAAGAAAAAACGTAACGATCTGCAGAAATCAATAGCTACAGGACCCTTCTATGTACACTCCAAATTTGACATGTTATCGTCACTCGTATCTGGAGAAATGTGGAATGTTAACCCATTGGGTTAGAGACCTTTATAACCATGGCATGGAAATTATCTAAAGCACCAAAATCGGTTTGCACAGAGAGAACTGATGTGTGAACAAGTGTACGAAATTTGAAAAGAAAATATAAAACCGTTGTGAAGATATGTTGCTTTGTGTAACGTACAAATTTTATAGTGATAAAATTAAAACTCCAGAAGGGTGATTTTGCTGGACACCGTCCCATATATATTTGGGACAGTCTCCGCGAAAATGGCCCTTCGCTATATAATTTTAAAGTTTAAAAATGACTCACGTTTGAATCGCTATAACTTCGTAACGGTACACGCCACTGACTTCCTATTTTCAAAACTTCATACTACACCATTTCTATAAGGTAAAATAGATTTTGGAGTCTTGCATTAGCTTCCTGCCAGTGTTGCAACGTCCGATACCCCTTGGGGTTCAAACTGGCCATATCTTTCGGCAGGACGTCTCAATTAACTTCAAATTCGGTTTATACACAGAGGGGTCCTGTACCTATCGACGTGCCCTGTTCGTTAATTTTTACTTGATCCATTACGGAGATACAGCTGTGCAAAGTAATTGCACATTTTTCGTTCATTCCGCGCCATTAACCTACTACAACCTGGTTCCCGCTACTCCGAGCACATGAATATACAATAACCTCCCGTGCCCATGCCACTGTATTAACCTGTACAACTGAAGTACCACCGTTCTTACAAACGTCAGTGGTTCTCTTCTATAATGGACAAGATTCGTTAAACGATCGAAATGTGTGGGATTCAGCTACCGGCCGTCACCATACAAAAAACACGGTACGTATTACCAGTACCGATACGCGCGCACAAAATTATGTAGAAATCGTGTCCCTGTCGATTCGATCATACTCTTTGGGTGCCACTCATTGCGTGGCCATTCATAGGCTTACAACCTATACGTCAGAGCCATGATATATAGTGCACGGTGTATCAGCTAGGCTATGGGAGAGGCGTGGTCGAGTTAAAGACACGTGCAGCGCAGCTAGGCTGTAACTCTACCTTATTGTCGGGATTTGCGTTCTGCTGGCACATATTTTTTAAACGCCCACCGTTTTTCATTTCGTCTGCATGGCTGGCACACACACCCCCATGAACCAAGACATACACACCCATGAACCAACACATACGTCTCACGTCACACTTATACACACTCTTTCCACTATTCTTTCCCCCTTGCTGTACACCCTGTAAATTGTTATGTGCTACATGGATTCACTCATAAGCTTTGTCTAGTTGAACTTTTTTTCTATGTCTTTCGGTTACAGTGCTTTCACTGGCTTACTATACAACCCTCTTTCTCAACTATTTGTATTCTGACTGATGTGTTTTTCACGTGTAACTGGATTGTGTGTTCTATACACAGTGGTATAGGAGCATGGAGGCTATGGGGGCAAAGGCCCCAACAATTTTTTCAGAGGAAGGCCCCCCTCCCAACTCCTACCCCAATTGGTTGTATGTGCTGGATAAATGTGTTGTATGTACTGGACTATTTGTTCCTGTCTCACAGTACCTGCCACATCATGACATACCATGCCTCATGTCCCATATTCCATTACATGCATCCATTTACACACTCACAAACTCATATATACACAACACTCACAACTACATGTATCCCATGCCAATCACTGTATATGCTGAAGCTCTGAGTGTGTACCATTGAGAGGTTTAAAAAGACTTATGTCTTACTATTTATTACCATCCTTTGTTATACCAGGGCCCTGATCTTTATCTTTTGTGATAAAGCAGGAATAATGTTCCTGCTGGGCTTATATACAAAAGTAGGTCTACTAAAGTCCCTCTTACAGAGTGGTAGATCTACAAGTAATATCACAAAAGATAAATAGCACAGATTCCTAGAAGGGGCCCATGTATAATGCTATACATACACATGCACACGCACACACACACACACACATACACGCACACACACACACACACACACACACACACACACACACACACACAAACCAGTGCTACTTAGAAATAATGGTTCTGGTGGGTATGACTGTCAGTTTGCTATGACCAGATGTGTTTAGGACTCTGCAATTAATGAGACATACCGTCACAAACCCTCTGAGGATCACAGCACTTGGTGTCATATTTTATGTCTGTTTTTGGATCTGGTGCAGTGCTGCTTCCAAACATGTTACAGACCTGTGAGTTCCATAGGCTTTTGCATTTGGTCATATGTGTAGCAACAAACATGCCAGTCATCCTCACCAGAACCACTAATTCTTCTTGTAAGTAGCATTGGAATTTCAGTGTGTGTGTGTGTGTGTGTGTGTGTGTTTGTGTGTGTGTTTGTGTGTGTGAGTGTTTGTGTGTGTGTAGCATTGGAACCTTTCTTTCTTGGAGAATGTGCAATTTATTAATATGTTGACAAGGATTGGACGGTACGTACTACCAGTACCGATACACGCACACAACAGCATGTAGAAATCGTGTCCCTGTCGATTCGGTCATACTCTTTGGGTGGCACTCATTGCGTGGCCATTCATAGGCTTACAACCTATACATCAGAGCCATGAGATATTGTGCCCGGTGCATCAGCTAGGCTATGGGAGAGGCATGGTCGAGTTAAAGACACATGCAGGCTGGAACACATGTAACCCTTCCTTATTGTTGGGATATGCGTTCTGCTGGCACATATAACACCCACCATTTTTCATTTCATCTGCACGGCTGGCACACACACCCATGAACCACACCCATGAACATACACACGTCTCATGTCATGACTATTCACACTCTTTCCACCATAAGACACTATTCTTTTCCCCTTGCTGTAAACCCTGTAAATTGTTATGTTGGACACAACATAACAATTTACATGTGCTACATAGATTCACTCATATGCTTTGTCGATTTGAACTTTTTTTTCTATATCTTTCGGTTACAGTGCTTTCACTGGCCTATCTCTATCTTGTTATGTTTATATTCAGATTCATTCTCTTTATGTTTGGTCCTACATGTGCAAGTAACATTACCTTCTATTTCTTTAGTGGTCATAATTGTATCAGCACAAAATAGTAGCATGTCTTGTCAGACTCATGCCCTCCACTGTATGCTCATATCCCATGGCCTCCTCTACATGGTCATGTCCAAAGGCCTCCATGTCACTGATGTGGATGTGTTTTTCACACATGTAACTGGACTGTGTGTTGTATGTATTGGACTGGTGTCAGTGGGGTAGGAAGTACGGGGGTCGTGGGGGGCAAATGCCACAATATGTTTGTCAGAGGCCCCCCGTGAGGCTCCACTATACATGTCCCATATACCATTCACTGTATACGTACTCAAATTGGGAGGGTTTTAAAGACTCCTCTATTTCAGCTGATAGTGGTCATGAAAGAGTTGGAATGATGGGGGGTGGGGCTCAAATGTCATGTCCCCATCAAGGTGCTCTTGTATATATACTAGTCCTGAAGCTTCGTGTAAGTAAAATACCAACACAGTACTGCGTGTATACCCATGGGTAAATAGAAGCCATGTCAGTGAATGCTCTCTGTATAAACTCTACAGTGGCCCAGTCTTTCCAAATCTTTGAGATAGGCTAAGCAATAATATTCACTGCCACTTATGCAAGGCTTCCCATCTGTCCACAAGTAGCTTGCACAAAAAAATAAATCCTCCTACCAATGCTACAAGCACACACACACACACACACACACATACACACACACACACATACACACACACACACACACACACATATACAATGGTAGCTTTGAAAAAGCTTAGCAAGCTGCATTTGGACCTCCACCAATGGTAGGCCACAAATGGATGCATGCTACTTGCTCTACCACATCAGGGCTTCCATCCCCACCAATAGACACCTCTTTCACATGGGATTCCCCACCCACTTCACAGCACGTGCCCCTCGCTCCACCACATCAGGGTACCCCCTCTTCCATAGATGTCACACTTCTACGTAGGGATCTCCTTCCCCCTTTTTACCATTCCATCCAGGAGACACCCCCCCCCCCCTCCTCCACACAGTATACCCCTCCTAAACTGTGTAACACCACTAATGGTCTTATTTCAAAATACTCTAAATTTGTTATGTTCATGAAGAAAAAGAACTGATGGAACAAGTAATAAAAACATTATTTGTGAGAAAGTTGGTATATAGGATTGACAGGCAATAGAGGAAATATGTAATAGTCCTATATTTAGCACATTTGTAGGACATTATGTTGTTCAACTGTGTGCGTATTACATTTCCTCTTAGTAGATCCTTGTTTTCTTCCTTTTGCCTTCCAATCCTATATGCCATCAATTTTCTCATAGAGAATGTCTTTATTACTTGTATGCAAGGCTTCCATCTCTAGGTGAGCAGATCTAGAAGTAGCTTGTCAACAGATCACAAAAATAAATTGCAAAAGATTCCAATGCTACGTAGACACACACACATACACTCACATACACAAATACACACACACACACACACACACACACACACACACACACACACACACACACACACACACACACACACACACACACACACACACACACGGAAATTTCAATGCTACTTAGGATTAGTGGTCCTGATGAGGATGGCTGTCAAGTTTGCTACACATATGACCAAATGCAAAAGCCTATGTAAGTCGGAGCAGCACTGCCCCAGATCCAAAAACAGACATAAAATATGACACCAAGTGCTGTGATCCTCAGGTGGGTTTGTGACGGTATGTCTCATTAATTGCAGAGTCCTAAACACAAAGGCATTAGCCTATCTATTTGCCACAATCTCATGTAAATCAACATTCCATGGGTGACTTCCATGGGTGGCTTTGCATCCGGTCATAGCTAACTGACAGTCATACCCACCAGAACCATTATTTCTAAGTAGCACTGGTTTGTGTGTGTGTGTGTGTGTGTGTGTGTGTGTGTGTGTGTGTGTGTGTGTATGTGTGTGTGTGTGTGCGTGTGCGTGTGCGTGTGCATGTGTATGTATAGCATTATATATGGGCCCCTTCTAGGAATCTGTGCTATTTATCTTTTGTGATATTACTTGTAGATCTACCACTCTGTAAGAGGGGCTTTAGTAGACCTACTTTTGTATATAAGCCCAGCAGGAACATTATTCCTGCTTTATCACAAAAGATAAAGATCAGGGCCCTGGTATAACAAAGGATGGTAATAAATAGTAAGACATAAGTCTTTTTAAACCTCTCAATGGTACACACTCAGAGCTTCAGCATATACAGTGATTGGCATGGGATACATGTAGTTGTGAGTGTTGTGTATATATGAGTTTGTGAGTGTGTAAATGGATGCATGTAATGGAATATGGGACATGAGGCATGGTATGTCATGATGTGGCAGGTACTGTGAGACAGGAACAAATAGTCCAGTACATACAACACATTTATCCAGCACATACAACCAATTGGGGTAGGAGTTGGGAGGGGGGCCTTCCTCTGAAAAAATTGTTGGGGCCTTTGCCCCCATAGCCTCCATGCTCCTATACCACTGTGTATAGAACACACAATCCAGTTACACGTGAAAAACACATCAGTCAGAATACAAATAGTTGAGAAAGAGGGTTGTATAGTAGGCCAGTGAAAGCACTGTAACCGAAAGACATAGAAAAAAAGTTCAACTAGACAAAGCTTATGAGTGAATCCATGTAGCACATAACAATTTACAGGGTGTACAGCAAGGGGGAAAGAATAGTGGAAAGAGTGTTTATAAGTGTGACGTGAGACGTATGTATGTGTTGGTTCATGGGTGTGTATGTCTTGGTTCATGGGTGTGTGTGTGCCAGCCATGCAGATGAAATGAAAAACGGTGGGCGTTTAAAAAATATGTGCCAGCAGAACGCAAATCCCGACAATAAGGAAGAGTTACAGCCTAGCTGCGCTGCACGTGTCTTTAACTCGACCACGCCTCTCCCGTAGCCTAGCTGATACACCGTGCACTATATATCATGGCTCTGACGTATAGGTTGTAAGCCTATGAATGGCCACGCAATGAGTGGCACCCAAAGAGTATGATCGAATCGACAGGGACACGATTTCTACATAATTTTGTGCGCGCGTATCGGTACTGGTAATACGTACCGTGTTTTTTGTATGGTGACGGCCGGTAGCTGAATCCCACACATTTCGATCGTTTAACGAATCTTGTCCATTATAGAAGAGAACCACTGACGTTTGTAAGAACGGTGGTACTTCAGTTGTACAGGTTAATACAGTGGCATGGGCACGGGAGGTTATTGTATATTCATGTGCTCGGAGTAGCGGGAACCAGGTTGTAGTAGGTTAATGGCGCGGAATGAACGAAAAATGTGCAATTACTTTGCACAGCTGTATCTCCGTAATGGATCAAGTAAAAATTAACGAACAGGGCACGTCGATAGGTACAGGACCCCTCTGTGTATAAACCGAATTTGAAGTTAATTGAGACGTCCTGCCGAAAGATATGGCCAGTTTGAACCCCAAGGGGTATCGGACGTTGCAACACTGGCAGGAAGCTAATGCAAGACTCCAAAATCTATTTTACCTTATAGAAATGGTGTAGTATGAAGTGTTGAAAATAGGAAGTCAGTGGCGTGTACCGTTACGAAGTTATAGCGATTCAAACGTGAGTCATTTTTATAACTTTAAAATTATATAGCGAAGGGCCATTTTCGCGGAGACTGTCCCATTTTATATATATATAAGTAAAGAAAAACATTCTCTAACGAGAAAGTTGGTGGCATATAGGAATTGGTAGCAATGGTGGTGTAAAAAGGAAGGAAACAAGGTTTTGAGAAAAGGGTAATGTGACAAAAATCTTGTTTAGCACTTCTTTTGGTTCTGTTCCATTTACACGTGCTAAATATAGGATTTTTGTCTCATTCCCTTTTCTCAAAGCCTTGTTCCCTTCCTTTTTACACCACCATTGCCTCCAATTCCTATATCCCACTAACTTTCTAGTTAGAGAATGTTTTTCTTTACTTGTTTCCTCTATTTTTTTAATATCATTTTTAAAATCAATTATTAATATGGCAAGTGCCCACCACCCCCCACCCCCCTACCCCCCCCCCTCCCCCCCCCCCCCCCGTCACGAGTAGACGCCGCTTTTGTTTGGGATCACTGTAAAGAACGCGGGAGAATTCTAACTCGTCGTTTCGTCGTTTAGCTCTTATCTTTTGTTTGCACAATTCTAAATATAACACTGCCACTGTGCAAATGATTTGTTATACGATAGTGTATTCTATAGCGTATACTTGAAAATACACCTGCGTATAGAACCATATACACGGGTGCGTATATTGAAATATAACCGATCACGTGACATTCATGGTCGCTTAGCAAGCCTTTGAATTTACTTTGTGGCTATCTTGTCGGTCACCGTATAATAAGCGCTTCATATTCCGTGTATTTGTCCTACTCCCACCCCTCGTTCCCGATCCAATTTAGAATCCAATTAAAATTTTAATAATTTGCACAAGTACAACAGAACAACAACTAACAGTCCAAGGTGGTATTCAGCATAACTTCGTTCCAAGTCACCTGTACATAACAACATCTGTGAATTCTTATCGTCAAAATTATTTAACTCACCGCATATGTATCCTTGCGAACTGTCGTGTTGGTACAACCATATTATCTCTGGTACAACAGAGACATTGAAATGAAAACAAAATTGGCAACGCTTACCTTTCTAGTCACGTTTGATCTAGCAAATTGTGAACAGTTGGGAAAGGTAAAAGTTTAAATGCTTACCGGACCTGTCAGCAACAAATCACGATGAAACTGATAATACCCGACTTTTTAAAGTGTTCGGATTCGTCCAACACGTAGCCAGTTACACGAACAACTTTAGACATATGGCGAGCATAGCAGCACTTCGCAAAACAAGAAATGACATACCTTTTTCTACCGTGCCCCGTTGTGCCAGTTTCGGTTGCTCAACGGGAACACTTGGGACATGCCAAACTGGTGCAAATAGTGAGAGGTGATTAGCAACACTATTTCTCGTTAACTTAGTCTTACCATTCAAACAATACGCTGATCTCAAGAGTCCATTTTCAGAGTCTTCACAATCAACACGCGGCAATGAAATAATAGCCCGCCTAAAATTTACAAGTCACGTGCGGTAAGCAAACCACATTCCCAATTGGAGCAGCCCTACACCATCGCTCATGTCAGAAGGAAGAGCATCACCAACACAATGAATCATAGCATGTCTGTTACCATACAAGGAAGCGATGGCACCTCGATGAGATTACTGGAGAACCCGAAATGTACTAGCCTAAGGATCTGACATTGTGGAAACTAAATTACTAATAATCCTAACGTACATTTGTATAAATATGCTGCTGTATAAATAATTTAGTGTACAGATAACATGCGATCATGTACCTTTAAACTCAAGCTGTGGTAAAAAATTTGATAGGGGATAGCTTCGAGTAACCAGTACGTATATATACATGGAGTGCTACATTCGTCGACCGATAGTCAGTGTTGCCGCTGACGAGTCGTCGATATATGTCGATCCCATACTATCGAGCTCGACGATTCCTTTGATCTTAAGTGGATCGCGGCAACACTGGCGATAGTGGCTAGAGCTTGACTTAGTTTTGTTCGCTAAAAGGATGTTAAAATGACCATGTCAGCATCTGTAAACAAATATGATCAGAGATAATATATATTATCTCTGGTATAATAACAGGACAAGGTACGGTTTTAATCGGACCACTTATTCCCCGAGGGGGAAACAAATCAGTTGTGACCCCCTGACGTATGCATTAACCGGCCCTCCCATACCGGCCATAGTTATAACCGGAGCACTTACTATAGTGTGGCTACACTAGCCTGTAAGATGAAAGATGAGAAGAGCATTTTAGCTGTGGCAAGTGTAATAAGCGCACAACGGGTTATTGCATGGTCATTACATTTTAATGGCTGCCTATGTAAACTGTGACGCAAGTGCGGTTGTGTATTCGTGAAATATACAACGTCGTATATTTCAAATGTACTGATCGGGCGTGTATTCCAAAGTATACAGTATCGTATAACAAACTATTTGCACAGTGTGGGCGGCGCGGCCCACGGGCGCCGGAGCCGGGGGGGCAGGTCCGGCAATTGCCGGACCAATATTTTAAAAATAAGATATTATTATTAAAATTAAACACAAAGAGGTAATGTTGGTTGCTGTGAATAGAAAACGCAGTATACATTCATGTGTATGTAATACGCGCACGCATAAATAATCGCTACGTGTACATCAATGCCGCCAGTTAATTAAATTACTGTAACTAAACACACCAATGGATCAGCACCTGTCGTCATCGCTACATCGTCCTCTTTGACTAAGCCCACTGGCTTATCGATTGCATCGATGCCAGAGAAATTTCACCCCCCGAAGTCTTTACTTTTACCTAAGCGTGCCTTTGGATCGAAGGACGAGATGAGCTCGTTTCGAGCCGAATGGTGTGAAAAATACTAGTACATTACAGCTGGCTCCATTACGATAATTCTACAGATTTCGAATCGAACTCATTGCTGTGATTTTTGGGCGGCAAACCGCGAACTGGTGAAATTCCTTATGGTTTAGGACATTAAAAACGCACAACTTGCAAAGCTTCTGGGGCTCCGCCCCAGGCCCCGATGGGGGAGCTTACAGCGCTCCCCCATGCCCCCTCTGGGTGGGAGGGGGTAAAACCCCCTCCCGCACCCACCCCCTTAGTCTCCGCCCACCTAGTTATTTATTCATTTGCCGGACCAATGTTTTATACCTTCCGGCGCCCGACTGTGCCCTAACGTCAAATCTTTGTCTCCGCATAAATACACGTGTAAAAGTTCCCTATGTGTCCCGTATCGCTGTTTATGTTTCTGCTTAGCTTTTTTCCATCATTGTTAGCTAGCAGACCGTCGCGATGCCGCTACGTTGCGTTTACGTAATTATTTAGTGCACTATTTTTTGTAAGAGGGAGGGGTCCCCTCCCTCACCATCCCCACTTTCTTTTTACTAAGTAACCAACACTCCATGAAATGAAATTAAAAGGGGAGGGTGAGGGTGGGGGAATCCCCCTCTTTTAAATAACTAGTAGGGAGCAATGGGTTTTTGGAGCCAGAGCGAGAACAGGTAATGTAGCCATCGTAGTAAAAAAAAAAAGGCGGTAGCAATGACAGCTGGTTTTCACTATAGATTTAAACATTTTTAAAAGGCGGTCGCAATGACAGCTGGTTTTCACTTCACATTTAATATGTAATTTTTTTCCCAATATTTCTCAATTAATTATAGTGGGGGGGGGGGGGGCGGGGGGGTGGAGAGGGGGAACAGCATAAGTGCCTAAATGTCGCCATGGGAACGCTTCTATTTTACGCTACGCATTACGTAATGATTACGTAATGATTACGTATATCAGTTTTATGCTTTATTTATGTCAGCTTCATCATATATCTGATACCTGACGATGTCCTTCCAGGAGATTCTAAAGCGATTGGTATAATTGGCGCTCTTTAAAACCATTCCTATCCCGAGTTATACTCACCCGAGAAGAAGAAGACGACCACGACGACGACGACGACGACGGAGAAGAATTGGCCTGGGGACGCGGTAAAACACGAGCTTTTTTGTTCTCATAAAGCAAACAGTTTTAAGACTGGAATAAAACATGTAAATGACCGTCTTTGCCTTCTGGTTCGATAGGAACAAAGTGCTAAACTATCCGTTTCTTGGTACGCGAGTTGTACTGCGTTTTAAAAAAATGATATTCACGATCCGGGTCAATTCCTATATGGGAACTACTATCGTAGTTCCTGATATAATTTTCGTCCCACAAATCTGTATATAGAACTGTGTGCGTGTGCGTGTGCGTGTGCGTGTGCGTGTGCGTGTGCGTGTGCGTGTGCGTGTGCGTGTGCGTGTGCGTGTGCGTGTGCGTGTGCGTGTGCGTGTGCGTGTGCGTGTGCGTGTGCGTGTGCGTGTGCGTGTGCGTGTGCGTGTGCGTGTGCGTGTGCGTGTGCGTGTGCGTGTGCGTGTGCGTGTGCGTGTGCGTGTGCGTGTGCGTGTGCGTGTGCGTGTGCGTGTGCGTGTGCGTGTGCGTGTGCGTGTGTGAAGTACGTTCTTTTGGGGTTCGAATCTACGGGGTGGATTTTTTTCCCTACGTGTCCGTGTGAGACATGTTTTTGGGGTTCGAACCCTGATGAGGTCAATTTTTTTCCCTAGATCTTTTTGTTTCTTCTTAGCAGGGAGTGCAATTCTATTGAAGGATGTTGTCTGTGTTGTAGTTTTAACTTTTATTCGTGGGATTTTTTTTTTCTTAGCTTGCATGGCTGTCAATAATATACATGCAGCTGTAACGCTATAGGCGCGCGTTTCGCAGCTGTTACACGTTATTATTATTTTAATATAAATTATTGATACAGTACAGGCATATAAATACATGACACAGACACATGATACGCACAAAACAAGTTGCTAGCCTACTGAAGCTCAGGGGGAGGTATGGACCTGGACAGGATCGCAGTGGCATTGGCCCTGACAAGCTCAACCTCCCGTACAGCTCATTGATGACCACTGACTTTGACTTTGACTTTCCAAATGATGTAGCCAAACGGGACCCAAGTTTAGAAAAGACACCCCTTGTCGTCAAACCCCACACCCCATAGGACTCCGCAACAACCGGGACACATACCCAACCCAAATCAGCACACTTGCCCGTGTTGGATTTAAGCTTTCTCTCCTCGGTAGCCTTAGCTGCTGCACCAGCCGTCACTCCCGCTTCCAGAAGGGTAAGTGGGTTAAGCGGAGTAGTGACGGATAGGTCCAGAGCCGCAGGCTTGCCCATGCACCAGTGAGGGATGAGGATGTCTGCTGGACGTGTGTTGCTGTGGTCGGGAGTAAGGTTATGGCCTACTTCTAAATGGACACTAAGATGGGCACGGCGACAGGACTCGGCCACAATGTCCCGAAGCCTGTTATGGCGATAGACAACATCCCCGCCAAACTTGCATGTTGTGGCATGATGGCCAAGAGGATCGATACTTTTTTCAGGACACAGTGTACATTGGCCATCACCAGAAGTGTCTAAACCTAGCCACCACTTGACAGCAACTTGGAATTGTGATGGTTCAAGGTGGTGCCTCTGGCGCTCACATGGTGGCATTGATAACCAGGAGGCTGCATGAAGTGACGAGACGGACAGCAAACAAGCCTTGTTTGCAACTGTAGAAGCTTCCAAGAGGGAACTGAGAAGTTGGTTATCGAGCTTCTCTGATAACTTGCCCTGAGAGATAGCAAATGACAGGAAGTCCTCAAACTTAATGCTGTCCTCAGCAGGGACTAACCGATTGTTATTAGTTTGCTGTTACGCATTATGATTAACGTTGGAAAATCTGAGTCGCCTGACGTAGGGTGCAACTGCTTCAAACGGGATACAAGTAAATAAAAGCATTCTATCTGAGAAAGGTGGTGGGATTAGGTTTTGCAGGCAAATAGTATACTGGTGTAAAAAGCAAGGAAACAAGTTTTATCAGAAGAGAAAATGTAATAGTCCTATATTTAGCACACTTCGACTAAGGCATATGCTGTTTCTGTGCTAAATATAGGACTATTACATTTTCCCTTCTGATAAAACTTGTATTCCTTGCTTTTTACACCAGTATACTATTTGCCTGCAAAACCTATATCCCACCAACTTTCTAAGAGAGAATGTTTTTATTTACTTGTCCCCTTAATTTTTTTAAACACCCAAATCACTGTTGCATCGCAGGTTTCTCCCCTTTCATCTAACTAATTTAATTCACGTATTGTGAAAATTTTCTAGGTACTTTTGCTTAATTAGACTTGATAAGACCGTATTTAGGCTTTTAGGCTTTTTTTTGTATCAAAGCGAGTCCTCCAGCAAATTCTAAAGCTATTGGTGCAATTTTCATTGCATAAAAGTGTTCCTGTCCCGAGTTATGAGTTCCCAATAAGCAGAAGCAGAAGCAGGAGAAGTAGACGACCCGCCCATTATTTTTGGAAGAGGTATTTTTCGTTCTCGACAACCACGCGATTCTACGAAAACGAAACTTCACAGTTTTGACTTCTAGATCGATTGCCGCAACAAGTTGGACGATCCGATCGTCGGAAGCGAAGCTACGGTAGGGTCGCGCGATTTTAATCAAATTCATAGTCGGGGTCAAAACCTATATGGAAATCTCTAGTGAGACTTCCGATATACTGCAAGCAAAGCTTCGACAAGCAAACTAGTTTTACATAATACTCCATGGCACTGTGCTACGAATTGGATATAAGATAGTGTATATTTTGCTGATATGCACATGATATACACATGTGTTTACGCAAAGAATACCCATTGGTATATCTTGCGGATAGAACCAGAATCACATATAGTATATTCTTGATACTATCATGTGCGCTGATGATGGGTTCTTAATTTGCAACCATTTGTGTACCTATACCGCATGTATACCTTGCTCCGTTACATCAGTTGGATACGTCTTCTGAATCTGTTCATTGTATACTAGCTTGTATCCGTATGATCATATTAATATAGGGGTATACATTAGCATACAACGCGTTTTAAAAACGTCCAAGTCTCTCGAACCATCCAGGCATGAACAGTTGGAGTAGTGGAAGAGTGGAGTAGCGGTCCTTCACATCGCTGTTGTAGGGGGGATGTTTCAAGTTGCTTCGAGCATCCAGAGCGTCAATCGATTCATTTAGTCTATCAGAGTGCCATGATGTCGATGGACCGCCGCTGTCCTCTTCGAAGGCTTAACCGCCGCATTGCCTTTCTTCTTCTGTCAGCATAAGACACCTTTTTACCAAACGCTACAGCGGGAAAAGAGCATCACGCGACATAGATAGGACGTACGCTTTTGAGCTGAATAGCCTTCAATTACCCTTAGTTCGCTTGTACCCAGCAAAAAGAGGATATGGTGGTAGGGTGAATAAATAGAATTATGAAGACTCTACCTTTAACTGTGGCGGCAATAGCGTGAAGATCTTCATCAAACTCTACCGCTATATAAGGTCGTGATTGCGAAAGAAAAAAGCGCACAATCTCTTACCCTTCATCACGCCGAACTAAAGTGCTGATTTTCTTCCATAAACCACTCTGACTGCTATAATTCTGAAAAATAAATAAGATACGCCTTACCTTTCAGTGGGGGCTTCCGCTATCTGCTTGTGATGCAATACAGCTTAATCGATGTGTCTTAGTATATCAGCGATGACTTTGGGATTCAGCTATTCCATGGCTAGTGAACTTACCCGGAATCCAAGTCAATGGTAATCTGCAAGGCGAGGCATAGTCAATATCATAACGAACTATGAGATACTTTTGGACTAACCTCACTTCCGTCATCCAGTTCTTTCTGGTGTGCTGGCAGTTACCTGATATCGATTACCCAATTTACTTACTCCGCGTGGTACTTGGCGCCAATTTACAATGAATTTAATAAGTTAATAAACGTAGTCTACATGTATAACATATGTTGTTTCAATATAGATAGTTTCTATGCTATCACTTACGTATGGGGCATGTGAAGTATACTAATATTCACGGTAATCCACCTGGAAACTCTTCTTGAGGAAGCGCGTAGCCAAACATTCTGAGTTTGCTATAGCTAGCCTATTTTTTACAAGAAGCAGTATGATTAGCACGCATCGCGCATCGTGTTATCTGTCTTCTGATTGGTAAGACGCTCGGTAGCCGGTCGAAGCTGTGAAGTGTATTCCAGTGTCACGTAACGTCATTGTCAAGCAGCTCAGCCTTCCTGTGGCACAAGGTGGGGGCGTGGCATAAAAATACTTCTCTCGCCATCTATATGTGTATTAGTCCGATCGGATGACTCCTCAAAATGTTTTCCATGCACCGTCACATGTTTGTGAGCCAAAGCAAGTACATGTATGTTGTATGCACCTGTACTCGTACATGATCGACCGCTAATAGGTAATAATAACTGAACAAAGCATTAATGTGCATGCATTGCATATTAATATTATTACTATTGTTATGAATCTTACAACTACATCATATAGGATGCAAACCTTGAGGTGTTGCTGTAACTGTGCCAGCATTAATTCCAAATTCGATACATGCAAAAAGAATTAAATGCACGCATATTCTTAATCTTACATGATTCAATCAGATATGTGCCATGCGAGAGAGCTGTGATAATCATGACCCAAGTAGAAAGTTATTCAGAACTGTTGCCCTTACGTTTATGCATCCCTATCACATTGTATAGGCATTGAAACATGCTAGGTTGGGATGTTAAACAGGCATTCATGCAGGTCTTACTCCAGGGCACCTGAGCCCCCTTTACTTTTGAGACAGTTGTGATGATCGTGACCCAAGTAGAAAGCCATTCAGAACTGTTGCCCCTATGTTTATACATACCTATTACATGGTATAGGCATTGAAACATGATTGGTTGGGATGTTAACCAGACATTCAGGTCATAATATTACTGGGAACCTGAGCCCCCATTCTTTTGAGAGAGCTATGATATGTATGCCTCAAGTAGAAAGTCATATAGACTGTTGCCCTGTGTTTCTTCATACTTACCACATGATATAGGCATTGCGACATGTTTTGTACAGCTCTTATTCCTGGGGACCCGAGCCCTTTCCATTGTTAGCTGGCACCGGAACATGCATGAACTATTATCCTATCTGTACGTGCGCAGGAGAGCAAAGTTCACCTGTGCCCTCATGTATATGTTCGTTCGACATACCCACTTGGGAGAATCACTCGTGTTAAAACTGGTTATCAAATCACCCCAGGCAAGTTCCAAATCAATGAGTCATGATCCTCATCATTTAAAAGCAACATGTAACCTGTACAAAATAAGGCATCAGTAAATGTCCTTTAACTCTTAAACGCCCAAAGTAGAACTTGCTGCTTACGACAGCAGAGAGAGGCCCCCTGCATCCGGAATGCATGTGCGAGAGACCAGTGTAGAACAACATGGATTTTACACTATTCCCACACTGTAATTTTAAACCCAGGATGGTTTTTACGCTATTAGGATTGGTTTTTGTTAAAAACCTACCAATAAAATCCAGGCTGGACGTTTATAACTTTTTTCTGTAGACGCTCTCAGATTCAATTATTTGAAATAATATTTTACCATGTATTAATATGCTTTATCCAAATGAACATATAGAATTTACGGTATTCGCGTATATTTTAAGAATCAGGTTAGTATACTACGATGGTTAGTGAATACAATCGACACCTGTGGATTCTTGGAGTATACCGATGCGTATTTTTGAGATATAAGCACACATGGGTATATTTATGGTATACCAGAATACGCATAAATATTCACCACTGTATAATACTTTTGTTGCACAGTGGGCCAGTGCCAGTACTACAACGTCCAATACCCAAAAGTGTTTTAACACGCTATAAATTTCGGCAGGAGTGGTCAAATCGCTTCAATTTTGGCTTGTAGGTAGAGAATCCTGTATCTATTGATTTGTTCTCTTCAATAGATTTAACTTCATCCGTTACGGAGATAAGTGCTTGGGAGGTTTCCCACGCTATTGACATAATTAATGAATGGAGACGGGTGCCTCAATCATTGGTGTGAATCGAGCAGCGCGCACTTTGAATGGCTGGCTATAGCTCCGTAACAGATGAAGAAAAAATCAACGAACAAAACAAATCAATAGGTACAGGACCTCTCCTACAAACCGATTGCTCTTGCCTTAAGTTAGGCGAGATCAAACCCTGTCTGGTATCGAACATTGTAAAACGGGCACGGAGCAACTACAAAACCCAAAATGTATTGCACCATAGAAAAATGGTGTTGTATGAATTTTTTTATAATAGGACGTCAATAGTGTTTACCGTTCCGACGTTGTAACGATTCAAACGCAATCGATTTACGATTTTTAGATATTAGGGTCGTGAACTTTCACAATTATAATTATTTACGTTTTTAAGAGCAATAAATGCCATTGGATGCATACATACACAGAATACATAGCAGCATTATTCATACTCTTACATCTGTTTATCAGCGATACATACATATATAGGTTTGCATTTATACTGGTTCATGCACACACAGACTGGGAAGGCCAGAACAAGCTGGAACTTTCACAGCATAATTTAATTCATTTTTGCAAATTTGCCCGAGCGAACAACCCACGATCACCACTAATGGTTATATCATCATAATTCTGTATGTTATCTACCTGTACACTGAACATAAATGAAAGATCATACGTCAATCAACGATAGCCAATCCTAGCATAGGTACTGATGTTGAGCTAGATTGAAACGTTTTTAGTTTCAGATTCAAATTGAACAGCTTTATTTATAACATTCAAGTTTGATAAAGTGAAATGAAATGTTCTCTCCACATAGTTTCTCCTTCTGCCTGGTTCTATGTGCTTTATCCTGCCTGCTTTGTCCGTTATTACTCCTCCTTGCATTTTTATTTACCATCTCCATCGTCATACTACTGAACTTAAAAGGTAATCAGAAAAGTAATTAAACATTAAATACCTATCTATTATATTTTTCTCTCTAAAGTTTCAGCTGCGGTAGACATGGACATACTTTGTTTCCAAATAGTGGGAACAAGTGGGGCAGTCGGTGGAATGACGATGGCTTTAGTTATATTATTCTGCACATGTGCATGGCTGCTGCTGGATTGTGGAAAGGTCAAAAGGAGTCAACACCGACTTGATCTGCAAACTCCTGCTTATTACCCTTCGGTCATCACTTTTTGTCATGATTGGAGCCGGTATATTTGTATCCCTCTTTATATCAATTTTAGTATATGCCTCCTGTGACAAAAGGGCGGAGTTGAATCTCTTGTTTGGTCTGCAGATGAGTATTCCAGGTGCTCTTCTACTTGCTGCTGCCTATTATGGATGTTTTGCATACCTCCTATGTACCTGCAGAAAGAAATGAGTATAGTAGAAAAAAAAAACAGAGATATGCATGGTTGAAGTGTAGAAGTAGCTAGACAGAACATGCTTGGTGTATGCCACATTATTAAGTTCTATCGCACATAGTTGAGGATTTTAATAATACTGACTCCATTTGTTATTTCTACAAGTAAATAATGAACCTTCCTATGAGAAATTTAGTGGGATATAGGACGTCATTGCTGCGCATGTATTCATGCAGACTAAACAAAAACAGAAGTTGTCATTGGGGCCATGAAATAGTTGTGAGTACGAGCCCGATAATATGCAACAAGGCACAGTACTTTTAATCGAAATAATTATATAAAATCAAAATAAAAGTCCCCTAGCTGCTTTTTAGTGCCTTTTTAAGCACTGTATCTGCATTAACTTTACTGACAGCAGCATGTGCAGATCTGGTACACACCTTTTGCGCTAACCATAGGTGCGTCTTGCAAAAGGCATCACTTAACTGAACTAGTAAAGTTCTATTCTTTAGAATAGCCTTTTCGAGGCCACCCTAATACTCGCTTAGTACGATATCCTTTGGTTCGTACAGAGAGTAGCTAATGTGAAAAAGAAAGTGCGTAAATGCAACACTGTGTATGTGCAAAACCATACGCCTAGGCTTGAAAGCTGTACTCATTTAACCTCCAATACAGTTGCCCAATAAAATGTAAAATTGCCATACAATCACACTATCTGCTAGTACGTGTAACCTCAGGTGTAACTGAAGCCATGCATATCAATGCACTGATGATATCAGCATTTCCCTCTGTCATATAGTTACACATACACAAATAATAGACACAATGCATGTGACATTTGCTAATTTAACCTTGCGTCAGACTTGCGAGTTCAAACAATAACAGCACATCTGATCAGCAGCTGACACTAGAATGGAACTAAAGTCTATGCCAACATCACGTAACGGCACTGACAAAAGGCAACGCTGATGCAACGTTCAGCCAAAGTCATATTGTAGCCAAGCTTGGTAAGAATACTACATTTACATATCTTTGAAAAACCTTACCGCATGGCCGTAGTCAAGTCATATTGTAGCCAAGCTTGGTAAGAATTACTACATTTACATATCTTTGAAAAACCTTACCGCATGGCCGTAATCAAACACAAAATTTGGGGGGGGGGGGGGGGGGGGGCTAATTAATATTCATGATCTTGATCATCGCTGATTGATCGACGGTTGACCGCACTTTCTAGTTCTAAATTTACGGGCCGCTTGCAATACCGGAATGTGTTCAATTTGTGACTATAACATTGACGTGTATCTTTTTATAAATAATATGCTGGACCAAAATTTTGGGGGGGGGGCTTAAGCCCCCCCAAGCGCCCCCCCCCACCCCTTACTACGGCCTTGTAATAACGGTTGTACTTTTTCGACGGGCCTCATTTTTGTTTTGCAGGGTACGCTTAGCCTTCCCGTATCGCACTTTCTTCGCCAAGCGAGCAGATTCAGGACTCTCCCAATAACCATATGGAGAAATCGCCCATACATCGGCGTTCATCTTGCATTTTATTTTTAAATGAATTCTAAATGACCTCGGAAAATTCTAATCATTTGTCTGAATTTGAATTTGTAGTTTTCATTGCGTTGAATTGTAATAAAGCAATGTTATACAAAAATCGAGACAAAAAAAATTATTACCGTCGTAGTCTTCTCGTTCTCGGGCCAGGGAACAAGACTAGCTGGTAATTACAATTTAACTGCTCAATAACTTCTAATTATTGCGCTTGTTAATAAACTGCTATACTGTAACGTGTCAAGCCATAGAAAGTATCAATGGTCAAGCCAATAGCAGCCCCCCCCCCCCCCCCCCCCCCCATTCGACAAGAGGTGATGCGCATCACAAATAACAAACCTCGGCAGTCTGTTAAACTTAAGCGCTAACCCCTTGGTACCCTTGGGAACCCATGTTGTAGCGTGCCCACGGCTGTTTGAGGCTGGACATTTAGTTTGATAATTAGAGCGTTACGGTATATGGTGTAAAAATCATGGCGGTTAGCCTCATTATCGACACCATATGTTCAACGATGTGCCTTGCAAGATACTTACATCTGGTGTTATTATAAACACATGCAGTAGTACCAGCAATCATCTGGCTTCAAGACACACACCTGAAACGATAAATTACGCTTTCCAATTAATACACGCGCCACGTTTTCATAGGCATATGAGGTACGGCACGATCGAATAGGTATGAAAGATGCGCGAATTGCACATAGCTGCCAATTTTCCCACATATAAGTTTGACATGCAGGAGATGTGAAAGCTTCAAGTAGTTGGTTTCTGTCGTTCACTAAGCGCGGCCGGCTGTTTTCGGCCTGAAAGGGCTGCCTGTTTTCTATGAATAATCATGACACGTACAATGGAGTACCATTGCCAACACGTTCAGCTGCAGAGTGTGAAAAACGCATGTCTTATAAGAGAGCAAGTAAAAAGGACACCATATGCAAGTACTCAGGCTTTGCATGGTGTGGCATTTCACTCTGAGGAGGATGTAGCCATGTATCCCCAAAGCCCAGCTAATAGTGTAGCTCCTGCAAGCAATGATCTCATATGCTATAGTATCAAATGGCATTAATAGTTAAAACATAAGAGTAAGATGTTAATGCATATTAATTGTCATTGACCAGTAAAACATGAAGCTATGCTTCATGCCCTCAACTGGTGGAAAGGAGTGGTTCAGCAGGCCAGCTAATTATTTATGGATGTGCTATTAAGCCTTAAAAGTTCAATAGCACTATTTCACACCCCAACGTTTAATGCTCTTGTTATAATCTGCACAATTGCAGGTGACAAACTTTCATGTCAATTCTATAGTATTTGTTGTGCCCTCTCTTTGCTTATGTTTTAATGTTTATAGAGAGGTAGGCGGCTTCTGGAGCTGCATCAAGCAAATGTATTTGCAGTTGTATAATACATGCTTTAAGTCAAAAATCAGCTATAGCCGGATGTTCTGATATGTATATGGCATCTTAGACCCTAGCAATATCGAAAATGGCACAAAACTAGTCAAAGAATAGCTTGACTCTTCCTTACATGCATGTCTGTTAGGGAATATCCACAAGCCTTAGCAACCACATCAGTCGGCATGACAACACTGTAATGAAGGTCTCCTGGGTGTACCTTGTGCACAATAACTTAGGGACTAACTACCTGAGAATTAAAATCTATTAAGTGATCAGTGATCAAAATAGGAAGCATTCATTGGTGGAGTCAGGGATTACAGTGAGTGCAGAACAAGAATCACAGCTGGCCTAGCAATCACTTGGCATTAGCTGCGCAACACCCAACTGCAAAAAATCTAAAACAACTTTGCACTTACTTATACATACATGCATGTAAATGGCACGTAAGGCTTCTACTAAAAACTATATCACCAGGGAGAGGTCAGATGCAAGAAACCTCAAAGGGGGTTGAGATAGCTCTCCATTTTCACTGCCATTTTTCTGGCAGAAAGAAGATACAAGAAGACACCTATATAAGTTCCACATTGATGGAAAAGCTACTGGGTGCCCGGATAGCTTAAATAAGATGATATTTATAAATCAACTCGCTATACATAGTTAGGCTCACCCTGCATGACAACTAAATCCCCAGTGATGAAGTACATGGTATGGATCAAGCAAGCTTGGACCTCTGCAAGGGAGGAGAGGCACAATAATGTGTACTATACACTGCGGGTATAAAAGTTTCTACTTGATCTTTGTCAGGCACTGAATCAGGCACTATGTACCCCAAAGCATTGGAATATCAAAACACCATGCATTTCCATCACTAAAGTTGTCAACGACCTACCAGGTTTCACACCCGACACCTTGCACTCACTGTAAACGTTAGTTATCGAATAATACATCTGATTCAACAGCATTGAATCTGAATGCCAGTATAAATGCTGCATGCATGACTTTATAACCTTTAGCTCTTAAGCCCTAGTTAACATCATCTTCATTACATGCACTAGGCTTGTAGAAAAGTGGCAGGATTCAGTCAGTCTCCTTCCGGGTTGCAGAATAAGGAGACAAATCCACGTATGCATACCATGCATGCATAATTGCATGCACAGAATAACATGTATAAGAGATGCAGCTGCAGGTCTACAATGCAGTGTGTGATGAAGCACCTTATCAACATCGTGTCACAAGATGTGGCAGCAATACCACAATCAACGAAGATTGAACTTTCAGGACTATACCTATCGTTGTGCTTGACACGGCATTAAAACTCTTGTAAAATCAGCGATATTTGACGATCTGCAGCGCCATCATTTCAGCCGGCCGCACTTAGTTTATACGCTGTCTAGGTAGTCTTAACCTTCCGCTACCTAATCACGCTTAGCTTTTTCCTAGGAAAATTGGCAGTGGTCCACTGTTCACTTCTTTGTGGAGGATATCCAACTGAGGTACTCGGCTTGCGAGCGCTATAGCTATCGGGCGCTACAGAGTTGTGGCACAAAATTTATATGTTGGATAGATAAATGGTATGTCTATACTAAAATGGCTGTTACATGTCGGTGCAACAAGTACAGTCCTTATATAGCTCGAAAATACAAAGTGCTTGGTTAGGTCATGATGCATGATGTCATCGTTTCAATATTTCGGGGCGTAGGTCTTATTGTCCAACATTGAATGGGCCGCAAACAGCCGTGTGCCAGAGTGGCTCTCGTGCTGGAATGGCCTAATGAGGCGCGCCGGCGCGTACGGACAATTTAATTCATAATATGAATTTTGTACCCGGATGGATAAACTATGAAATTTTCCCACGAGCCATTATGACACGGACAACATACCATTTCATACTTGAGTGTCAGAATGGCTTGAGCCATTCTGGGAAGACCAATTGCATTACTTGCATTTTAGAATGGCTCGAGCCACTCTGGCACGGCCAGTTACTATTTTTGAGTGCCATATGTGTGCCAAGACAGGCTATGCCGTTACTCTATTTGAGTTACTATATACTTAAGTCGAGCCATTCCGGCACTGCCAGTTACTATAATTAAGTGCCAGAATGATTCGAGCACTTCCTGGTACAATAATTGAGCGCCATAATGGCTTGAGCCATTCTGGCCCGGCCAGTTGCATTACTTGTGTTCAAGAACTGCTACAGTCATTCTGGCCGCACAGCTGCCAGTTACTACTTTTGAGTGCGATAATGGCTTGAGCCATTAATTCTGGCATGGCCAGTTGCATATCTTGAGTGCCGAAATGGCTCGAGCCATTCTAGCACGGCCAGTGCATTACTTGCGCGCAAGAATGGCTTGAGCCATTTTGGCAATCTAATGTAGTAACTGGCTTTGGCAGAATAGCACGAGCCGTTCTTGCACGGTCAGTTAAGTGCCATGCAGAGTGGCTCGAGCCATTCGGGAACTGACAGTTCATATACTTTCATTGGCAGTACTATCATCCCGGTGGCCTCTAAGTGCAAATCCTTGCTTACCACAGTACACTAAACAATCAGCAATGCTTTCTAAAGCTGCAATGTTAAAAGTGAATTCACTGTCTTGCTGTTGAAGCATCTGTACATTAACCAAACCACCCCCCCCCCCCCCCCCCCCTATGAAATATAATTAGACGAACGAAAGGGAGGGGGCACGTGCCCCCAGTGCCCCCCCCCCCCCCCCCCCCCACCCCCACCCCCCCTTGGATCCACCACTGGTTATGTTCTGTCACCGTGGCGCACTCGAGCTTCCAAACCTATTGTACTGACTAGTCTCGTACCCAGAACCACTCTTACGTAAGCATTACTATTATGCGATAATGCTTACGTAAGCGTGGGTCTGGGTACGAGACTTTGTACCGACTGGCATGCACACATCTAAAGTGGACACCGTGATAGTTGAGTATGAAATTTTTTTCCTACTCCTCAATGTTTGAAATCAGTTTTATCAAAAATGACTTGAGCTATAAAAATTCTACTAATGCAGTTTCGTTGGCAAACTAGTTTTCCAAAAGAGTTTGAAATTGTAGCTTAGCACGTGACACCTTTGGGGAATTTGTGTTCCTCGTCCCTGAAAAAACATTTTTAGCTGATTTCTCCCCTATTCGGAAACAGATCAGGCTAAACATTGCCACAACTACCCCATATATAACTGCACTACTTGATGTGGCCGAAAGTTGAATGCGCTAAACGGTTCGACGACCGCGGCTGGAAATGTGTTGTTTTAGAGGGAAACGCATCTATAGCTGATTGTCGCTTATTGCTTTGATTTTTTGGCTATCGTACCTAAACAATGCATAGAAGACAGGTATCTGTATCTGAAACGCTAGTTTATCGAGAAGTTTCGTTTACTCTGCCGTTAAAATGTTTGCCTCGAACGTTGGCCCTGAAAAGTTAGCCATTTTCGGATGAATAACATTATTATAATTATTGACAGTATTGTGGTTATCGTGGTTATGATTGAGATATCTAGATCGAGCAAGTTGAAAACGGTTCTTTTCAGAACCAAACGGAGAGTCCATTAGCACGCAGGCTGCCACGAAGAGCTGGCAGACAGGGACCACCACTTTGGGAAGGTTTGAAGTGTATACACATTTATAAATGTACATGTATACATGTACTCATATTGTAACTCCATCTACTCACCAGGCAGTAACCCATCTTTTCACGGTGATTGCATTAAAATCAGAAGCATCTTGTCGACCTTTCTCTTTGCATTTCTTGGGGAAACCCCCTCGCTCAGCTCGATGTAGCTAGTACATTCTCAATGCGAGTGTCCTAGCATCAACGTCTGCATGTACTCGGCTAACGCAAGTTCTTTGGTTGCACTTTCTGATAGCAGTCCTTCGAATTCTGCTCGCCAGCTCAAGCTTTCTGGCACGAAACAACGATTGCCGCTGCGAACCTGCCGCTTTAGGGTTTCCTCTTGGAGTGCTACTTGGCTTCAAACCTTCCCAAAGTGGTGGTCCCTGTCTGCCAGCTCTTCGTGGCAGCCTGCGTGCTAATGGACTCTCCGTTTGGTTCTGAAAAGAACCGTTTTCAACTTGCTCGGTCTCAATCATAACCACGATAACCACAATACTGTCAATAATTATAATTTTATTCATCCGAAAATGGCTAACTTTTCAGAGCGAACGTTCGAGGCAAAAATTTTAGCGGCAGAGTAAACGTAACTTCTCGATAAACTAGCGTTTCAGATACAGATACCTGTCTTCTATGCATTGTTTAGGTACGGTAGCCAAAAATCAAAGCAATACGCGACAATCAGCTAGATGCGTTTCCCTCTAAAACAACACATTTCCAGCCGCGGTCGTCGAACCGTTTAGCGCATTCAACTTTCGGCCCGACCAAGTAGTGCAGTTATATATGGGGTAGTTTTATGTGGCAATGTTTAGCCTGATCTGTTTCCGAATAGGGGAGAAATCAGCTAGAAATGTTTTTTCAGGGCGAGGAACACAAATTCCCCAAAATAGAAAGTAAGGTGTCACGTGATAAGCTACAATTTCAAGCTCTTTTGGAAAACTAGTTTGCCAACGAAACTGCATTATTAGAATTTTATAGCTCAAGCCGTTATTGATAAAACTGATTTCAAACATTGAGGAGTAGGAAAAAAATTTTATACTCAACTATCACGTTTCCACTTTACTGTTGTTGCAGCTACAGAGATATTTTGGTGAAACTTCAAAATGACACTATGCTCAGCCTCCTTTATGCTTTGCTTAACAACTTCCAACTTCTTGTGAAGGGCAACTACTTTATCTAAGGCTAAGTAGCACAATCGACATATATAGCTTTTGTCCAACCCTTTACTTTCACGAATCTCAGGAGCTAAATATGCCCACTCTTTGCCAATTAGTTGGAGCAAACAATTGGTGTGGGCAGCATCGCGAGTCAGTACTCTGCGGTTTCTGTGGTTCCACACAACGTCTCCACAACACCTACACTGATACGGGGTCCATACCGTCGCCATAGCTTTAATAAACTTGATAATTATGGGATGTGGTCAAGCGATAATTGACATTCCAGATGGTACAAGCTGTATAGTTTAGGTTAGGGCAGCGTTTAAGTTAAGGCAAATGCGCGCGCCCAAGGACGCCCCGCGCTTTTCAAACCGCAACGTAGTTTGTAACAAGCACCACAACTATGAATATTTAAGCACATGAAATACATTATCGAAGGATATAAAAAACACACCAAGTCTAGCATGATGATACAGCCGGGTCTATGGTGCAGGAAAGCTCCGATGCAGGCAAAATTGAGTCGTGGTTTATTAGAATGCTAGCAATTGAAACCAAGCTCAGTATTCAGTCCTATTGCTTTACATACTGCCTAAACCTAAACGGCTTCGTCGGCACCCCCGCCCTGTTCATGTTGAGGCAAAAATCACTTGCATTTGATGCTGGGGAAATTGCGCTGTGACTTTAGCTCTTATCAGTGCTTGTCCAACCTATATTCAATCCTATACTGCTCTACATACTTAAGCGGTACAGCTGTCGACCACCCCGGTCGTGTTTATGTTAAGGCACTACACTTGCAACAACAAAAAACAAAAGCCTAGTTTTATTTGGGGAGAAATTTTTGTTGCACATCCAATTATCCAACCTATATGCTGCCTAAACTAAACGGTTGCGGTCGACCAGCCCCACCCTTTAGTTGTTTATATTACGGCAGTACTGCAAATAATACTTTAATGCAGGTGATGTGGCTTTCGTTGTTAGGAGTGCTTATCCAACCTATTCGACCCTGTACTGCCTAAACCTAAACGGTGCCCAGCCCTGTTTCCGTTAAGGCAGTATCTGGAAAAAAAATAATAAAAACACTTACTTTTAGAATGGTTGTGGTCGACCAGCCCCACCCTAGCTGTTTATAAAAAGGCAGTACTGCAAATAACACTTACTTTAATGCAGGCGATGTGACTTTCGTTGTTTAGAATGCTTATTCAACCTATTAGACCCTGTACTGCCTAAACCTAAACGGTGCCTCCGCCCTATTTATGTTAAGGCACTATACTTGCAACAACCAAAAACAAAGGCCTTGTTTTATTAGGTAGAAATTGCGCTGTGGCTTTTGTTTTAAGCAGTGCTTATCTATGGTCCAGCCTATATTACGGTTGCGGTCGACTAGCCCCACCCTAGCTGTTTATAATTAAGGCAGTACTTGCAATTAACACTTTAATGCAGGCGATGTGGCTTTCGTTGTTAGGAATGCTTATTCAACCTATTCGACCCTGTGCTGCCTAAACCTAAAAGTTGCCCCGCCCTGTTTATGTGGCAGTACCTGGAAAAAAAACTTACTTCAATGCGTGAAAAGTTGCCCTGTGACTACATAGTTCTTTCACTGTACGAGTGCTTGTCCAATTAACCTATTCGATCCTATACTGCTCTACATACTGCTTAAACTTAAGCAGTACAGCGGTCGACCACCCCCACCATGTTTGTGTACTTGGGGGAAATAAAATAAAAAAACAAATACCTTACTTAATGTGGTGCTGTGCATGGCTTTGTTTTAATGCTGTTTATTAATTGTCTGCTTGTGTATATAGAGTTTGAAATACAATACCCACTGCAAATACATGTACATGTAAAATTTTAAGAGTTGAAGTCACTGAGCTGGCTACCAGTTTATGACACAGAAATTAAAATGTTACTTATCCTGATGCATTGTATAGCAGTAATGTGAAAAGAAAATACTGATGAACGGTGGAGATAGAGAGAAAGGATAGGTGAATGACATTCCCAAAGGGCAGCCACTTTCAATACTAACTATATCACAAATTGCATTGTCCAACCTATTCGATCCTATACTGCACTACATATACTGCCTAAACTTAAACGGTAACGGTCGCCCTCCCCCGCTCTGTTTATATTAAGGCACTATTAATACTTGAACAGAAAAATTAAAATTAAAATAAAAACAAAGGCCTTATTTTTTTGCGGGAGAAATTGCGCTGTTGTAAGCAGTGCTTATCAATGATCAAACCTATATTACTGCCTAAACTTAAACGGTAGCGGTCGATCACCCCCCGCCCTGTTTATATATGTTAATTGGAAATATCACTTATACTTTAATGCAGGCTGTGCTTATCCAACCTAGTCGACCCTATACTGCGTATAAACCTAAACGGTATACGCCCGCGGCCCGCCCTGTTTGTGTTTAGGCAGTAACTGCAAACAACACTTACTTAATACAGGGGAGACTTTCGTTCATATGAGTGCTTGTCCAAACTATTCGATCCCATACTAGTGCTCTGCATACTGCCTAAACTTAAACGTTAGCGGTTGACCACCCCGCCCTGTTTATGTTAAAGCAGTACTTGGAAATAACACCGCTTACTTTAATGCAGGCGATGTGGTTTTTGTTGTCATGCATGCAGTTAGTTATCCAATTTACCTATTCGACCCTATATATACCGCCTAAACATAAACGGTACCCCCGCCCTGTTTGTGTTACCAAAGGCAGTACCTGCATGCAAAAAACACTTGTCCTTTTAAAAATACATATGCAGGAGAAATTGCACTGTGGCCTTAGTTCTTAGGAGTGCTTGTCCAACCTATTCGATCCTATTCTGCTCTACATACTGCCTAAACTTAAATGGTACAGAGGTCCGCCTTATTAATGTTCATGCACTATATTTCAAAAATAAAAAGGCCTTATTGTAATGCGGGAGAAATCAGATCCTACCTACATTACTGCCTAAACTTAAACTATAGCAGTCGACCACCCCGCCCTATATCTATGTTAAGGCAGTACTTGGAACTTAAATGCAGGCGATGTGACTTGTTGTTAGGATTCTATTCGACCCTATACGGCCTAAACCTAAACCCGTGCGCCCTATTTGTGTTAAGGCAGTACCTGCATGCAACTAATCTTAACCGTACAGCGGCGCCTTGTTAATGTTAATGCCCTATATACTTGCAAAAAATAAAAATAAAAAAGCAAAGGCCTTATTTTAATGCAGGAGAAATCAAGCGTGGCTTTTGTTGTAAGCAGTGCTTATCCATGATCCAATTAACCTACATTACTGCCTAAACTTAAACGGTAGCGGTCGACCACCCCGCCCTGTTTATGTTAAGGCAGTACTTGGAAATAACACTTTAAAATTATACTTTAATGCAGGCTGTATCTTTTGTTGTTAGGAGTGCTTACCCAACCTAGTCGACCCTATATTGCATATAGACCAAAACGGTGCCATGGGCGTCCCCAGGGCAAGGGGGGCCATGCCCCCCCCCCCCCCCCCCCCCCTTAGGGACTGAATGGCGCCGCCCCCCCCCTCCCCCCCTGTTTACGTACTGCGCACCCCCAGTGGCTGAAAGCGGACAACATCCACCGTCCACTGGCTGAATCGGCCGAAAACGGACAGCACCCCCCCCCCCCCCCCCCCCAACTGGTTGAATCGGCCGAAAGCGGACAGCGCCCCCCCCCCCCCCCCCCCCCCCCACTGGTTGAATCGGCCGAAAACGGACAGCACCCCCCTCCCCCCTCCCCTGGTTGAATCGGCCGAAAGCGGACAACGTATACGCGGCTGTCAAATGGCGCCCCCTTGCCCTATCCTGGCCCCCCCCCTTCCAGAAAAGCTGGGACGCCCATGGGTGCCCCCGCCCTGTTTATGTTAAGGCAGCACCTGAAAAAAAAGCACTTAGAGAAATTGCCCTGTGGTTATATCTATAGTTCTTATAAGTGCTTGTACATGTCCAATTAACCTATTCGAACTGCTCTACTTACTGCCTAAACTTAAACGGTGCGGCGGTCGACAACCCCCGTGCCTTGTTTATGCTAAGGCACTATACTTGCTAACAACAACAACAAAAAAAAAAAAAAAAACAAAGCAATTGTGGAAAAATTGCGCTGTGGCTTTTGTTGTAAGCAGTGCTTATCCATGATGCAACCTATATTACTGCCTATATATAAAATAAAACGGTTGCGGTCGACCAGCCCCACCCTTTAGCTGCTTATATTAAGGCAGCACTGCTAAAATGCTTACTTTAATGCAGTCTACGGTGGAATACTTTAATGCAGGAGTAATTACCCTGTGGCTATATCGATAGTGCTTGTCCAATTAACTTATTCGATCCTATATATACTGCTCTACTTACATGCCTAACTTAAACAGTATGCAGCGGTCGACAACTCCCGCGCCCTGCTCAGGTTAAGGCACTATACTTGCAACAACAAAAAACAAAGGCCTAGCTGTTTTATTAGGGAGAAATTGCGCTGTGGCTTATGTTTTAAGCAGTGCTTATTGATCCAACCTATAAACTAAAATGGTTGCGGTCGACCATGCAGCCCCACCCTAGCTGTTTATATTAGGGCAGTACTGCAAATAAATCTTTAATGCAGATGGTGTGGTTTTCGTTGTTAGGAGTGCTTATTCAACCCATTAGACCCTGTACTGCCTAAACCTAAACGGTGCCTCCGCCCTGTTTATGTTAAGGCACTATACTTGCAACAACCAAAAACAAAGGCCTTGTTTTATTAGGAGAAATTGCGCTTTGGCTTTTGTTTTAAGCAGTGCTATATTACTGCCTAAACTAAAACGGTTGCGGTCAACCAGCCGCATCCTCGCTGTTTATAATTAAGGCAGTACTTGCAAATAACACTTTAATGCAGGCGATGTGGCTTTCGTTGTTAGGAGTGCTTAATATCCAACCTATTCGACCCTGTACTACTCTACATACTTAAACGGTACAGCGGGCGACCACCCTCGCCGTGTTTATGTTAAGGCACTATACCTGCAACGACAAAAAACAAAGGCCTTGTTTTATTTTGGACAAATTGCGCTGTGGCTTTTTTTGTGGTTTTATAGGTTGAATAAGTGCTCCTAGCAACGAAAGCCACATCGCCTGCATTAATGTAAGCAGTATACTGCCTTAATATAAACAAGTAGGGTGGGGCTGGTCGACCGCAACCGTTTTAGTTTAGGCAGTAATATAGGTTGGATCATAGATAAGCACTGCTTAAAACAAAAGCCATGCACAGCGCATGCAATTTCTCCTACAATAAAACAAGGCCTTTTTTGTTGCAAGTATAGTGCCTTAACATAAAGTAGAGCAGTATAGGATTGAATAGGTTAATTGTACAAGCACTCATAAGAACAATAGATATAGCCACAGGGCAATTACTCCTGCATTAAAGGAAGTGTTTTTTGTTTTTGTTTCAGATACTGCATGCCTTAACACAAACAGGGCGGGGGCATCGTTTAGGGTTATAGGCAGTCCAGGGTCGAATAGGTTGAATAAGCACTCCTATAACAACGAAAGCCATATCGCCTGCATTGAAGTAAGCATTATTTGCAGTGCTGCTTTAATTTAAACAGCTAGGGTGGGGCTGGTCGACCGCAACCGTTTTAGTTTATATATGGGTTGGATCATGGATAAGCACTGCTCAACAACAAAAGCCTCAGCGCAATTTCTCACACAATAAAACAATTAAGGCCTTTGTTTTTTTTTGTTGCAAGTACAATGCCTTTTAACATAAACAGGGCGCAGGGGTTTTCGACCGCTGTACCATTTAAGTTTAGGCAGTAAGTAGAGCAGTATAGAATCGAACAGGTTAATTGGGCAAGCACTCATAAGAACAATAGATATAGCCACAGGGCAATTACTCCTGCATTAAAGGATGTATTTTTTTTTTTCAGATACTGCCTTAACATAAACAGGGTGGGGGCACCGTTTAGGTTTAGGCAGTACAGTGTCGAATAGGTTGAATAAGCAGTCCTAACAACAAAAGCCACATCGCCTGCATTAAAGTATTATTTGCAGTACTGCCTTAATATAATCAGCTAGTGGTCGACCGCAACCATTTTAGTTTATATATAGGCAGTAATCACAGTAATCACTGCTTATAATAAAAGCCACAGCGCAATTTCTCCAACAATAAAACAAGGCCTTTGTTTTTTGTTGTTGCAAGTATAGTGCCTTAACATAAACAGGGCGTGGGGGTTTTCGGCTGCTGTGCCGTTTAAGTTTAGGCAGAAAGGAGAGCACCCAGACTTGGTTGATCTCTTTGTGATATAAGTGATAGCTAACTATGGTAGCGTTAATTAAACAAGAATCTGGAACGGCGAGCCATTGAATACGAGAGTTCCAAGCTATTTTATCCTACATACACAAGTATATGGTTAATGAATACGTTAATTGTGGTTAATCATTAATTATTCATAGGCGGCCGTACGGCCGTGCCTTAACTTAAACGCTGCCTTAAACTAAACTATTCACAAGCGCTAGCGACTCGAAATCCCAGACCCTAACACGTGAAGTGTAGGGTCTGGGGACGAGACTAAAGTTCACGTGGTTGATTGCGCACTGTGGAGCTAGGATTGTGCTCAGCATAGGCTTGGGGGGGGGGGGGGGGGGGGGGGGGGGGGCCGCCCCCCCCCCCCCCCCCCCCCCCATTCATATGAAATGCCGCCCTCTGGGACCAATTGCCGCTCCCCCCCCCCCCTCCGCCCCCCACGCACGCGCGCACAAACGAGGATATATATATCATCGTACGGCAAGCAGCGCCCCCCCCCCCCCGGCTTCGCATGCATTCATTGTCAATGTGCCGCTCCTCCCGTAAAACTGCTCCCCCCCCCCCCCCCCCCCCCTAGCCAAATCCTGGATCCGGGGCTCAGTGGCGGATCCAGGGGGGGGGTCCAGGGTGTCTGGACCCCCCCCCTCGAACCTGAATATGAATATAATTAGCATATGACGTGTCGCACGTGAGATATACATTTCTACGGAGTGCACTTCGTGAAGTTGCTAAATAGCTCATTCTTATTGCTTATTCGTTGGTTAGTAATATATTTTAGTTCTGTAAATTGCGAGATACGTAGTAGGCTGGTATTTGTACCCACGGTCGTAATATAGAGCGATTCTTTCCGCAGTTATTTTGATTCGTGCTCTTTTATTAGTACCCATCAAGGTTGAATGCACCTTGCTGCAAGACCATTGTAAATTTTAAATTATAAATTTTAACGAAGAAACTAAGCCGGCGTACAATACAAATCTGCGACGAAACACACTAGCCGTTTAAATCCGCAAAACCACAATAGCCTGGAAACCAGAACGTAACGGAGTGGCACGCATTTATTGGTTATGATTGCTTCCGTTTCTAATCCCCTTACATGTACAATCTGTGGAATGTGTGCAAAAAATTTTTTCGCGCGCTACTGTTCACTGCTTGAAGTAGGTCATCTGCCGGAGTGCGATGGTAAATTTTAAGTGGTTCAAATAGCAATGGAAACCGCATGCATGTAACAACACAGCCATTTAAATCCATAAGACTACAATAGCCGGCAGAAATGTAACGGAGTGTCAGTCATTTATTGGTGTTGATTACCTTAGTTTCCAATCCCCGGCCCCCTTACATGTACAATCTGTGGAAAAATTGGAATGCGTACCACAAAATTTTTCGCGCGCTTCGCGCGCGCCCCTCCTCCTCATCAATTATTCATGTCGGACCCCCCCCTCGCCAAAATCCTGCATCCGCCCCTGGGGCTGATTATTAATTTGTGGTGCCGCTGTTTATAGCTATCCAACGTATGCCAGAGTCCCTAACTGAGCATCAAAAGTTGAATTTTTTAATGGATGCGATAAAGCCGGTCGAAGCTGTAGTGTAGTGTATGAACCATATGGTGTGCATGAATTAGAGTGCGCATGCGCAGAACGGTAGTAGACTGGTAGAGCCAGCAGCAGGCTGCGGGTGTGTCATTGTGCTGTCCTTTTGTGGTATATATACTCTTATTGCTGGGTTACTACAGAAGCTTCTGAAACAGATATCGAAGCAATACGTATGATGTTAAACAAGGTCGTTTGAATGTGACCAGTGAACTGGAGCTCGCACTGAATACATCAAGTGCGTTATTATCAAGCCTTTTTTTGCTCCACCTACGCGCGAGTGCATAACGTGTCAACGACGTCTTGTGTCTTATCACACAACCAATGTTATGTACTATCGCTGTTCGGGAGTTCTCGTTGCCACAAAAATTTCCCTACGATGTCAAGACTGTGGCTTATTATACAACTACGCACAGTATGGCAACAAGACAAGCACGGGGTTTCGCTTTTATGAAACTGAACGAGACGCCATAGAAGTCACTGATGGGGTATTTTTAGAAAGAAAATTGTTGGACTTACAGTGCAGCCTTGCGTAAGTTTTATTCAACTGCTTCTAGCACATTTATTAATGCATTTGTTTCCATGTTTATAGAAATCACAGCTGGGTTTCTTTCCAAGGATTTGCCGAGTCATACAATGATGCCTTTCACATCATACCTGACAAAAGTAGTAATAAAGATTTGAAATGTACTAATGATCATTGTTGTGTATAACTTATGCAACAGTAAAAAAAATTAGTGAATAAAAAGCATTTAAAGTTTAAGTTAATTGATGTTTAATTTAAAAGTAATCGTGGAAGAATTTATTTAAAAAGTGATCGCCCATATTCAAGTCATAATTACAAATGTTTACAAATTCCTAAAGTTAATTATCCTATTCTACCGCAGAGTTATCACTTGACTACTTTTAACTTTTTTCTATCAAATGATTATTAATATGATCAGCATTCTTCCTATTCTAACCTGTTATGAATAATCAATTCCCACTAATACAATTACATGTCACACGCATGTATTGAATTTTTATCAACCTTTCCTTGATTGTGGGACACCCTGTAGAATTGAGTCCAAAAATTGTGGTAGCTGCTTTTTGGAAAGGAGAAGTTGAAGCGGAGTTGAGAAAGATTGATAAGCTGGACTATTGCTTTCGACTTGACAGCAATATGGATGCTTGCATGGAGATGATTGAGTCTGTTCGTCGGGAGACACTTTATCCACACCCATCATCAGTGTGCACTTTACAACGCAAGGACAGAGGTACCTCAGTGCATGTACCCTTTTGACACCACTCCAACACTACATTACATAACTTTTTAAATGGGATGTGGAAGGTTATGGGTTACAGATGGAATTTGGAAACTTACATTCGCTCACTGCATGTATGAAGTAAAGGTAAAGTATGCACATGTGCATGTATATTTAATTGCAATATTTTTTAGCACACTGTATCAGGAATCCCAACATTAAATCTTCCCAATGTATGTGCTAATCATCTTGCCCATGGAAAGGCCTTTTGTGCTGAACACTGCCAGTTGTTAACAGATAAAACTACTTCTGTTTCAATAAATTTAAGGGAATTCCTTCAATTCTGCAACATCGGATCGGATGGTATGCTTTTGTTATCTACATGTCTAATGGAACACATTGAATTCGATTGCACCCCTTAGACTCTGTTGCAATGACAGCATCAAATGATGATGTGATGATTTAGTAGTGAATCAACTTCCAAATGATGTTATCGCTGCCAAAATGCAGCTACGTTGCTAGGTGATGTTTGTTACGGAATTATGCATGGTGCTAAGTAACGTCGTCGGTGTATGTAATTCCTCTGAAAATAGGTACTCTTAAGATGCTCTCTAACCACCCAAGTTTGTCACTTAATGAGGAAATGGATGGTGTTCTCTGCCGTAAGGAGTTAGGTGACAGAAAGACAAAGTTGAAAAAATGGTCAAGGGGTCACCACTTCGTTGTTAGAGGAGGAGGTCACATAGATACATGGCAGCCATTATACAGGTTGGCTATTGCATGCAGCTTTGCACTTATGCTACATGTATCTAAATATCCATGTAGGAGTGAATCTCCTTCTCAGTTGTTCTATATATTAATTCAATGGTTGCTACTGCTACATGAAAATAATGAGCTCATTGAAGATGAAATCCTTGCTTACGACTGCATGTACAACCTTGAAAGGATGTGTGCTTCAAGACATCCGTTACCTTTAGAACCTCCAGTGGATCACAATTATGGCTCAAAGTTATCAAGATCATTGACACATTTCATCTTCCTAACCACGTGAGTGAAGAATGCAAAAAAAAGTTTTCACCTGAAAAGATAAAGAAGTATCACCACTTCAATACTCAAGCGGGTGAATAGACGTTCACATGGCTACATCGATTTAGGCATATCCTCTGTGCAATGCCTAAATCCCATCACTTGTTTTACCTGCATCGGATGGTCATACGACGGCAAAATGCTATCAACATGGGAAAAAGCCATTGCTTCCTAAGTTAACTCATGATGAACAGTGACAGTGAATTCACTGCATGTAGGTGCTTGTAATTGTTTTGTCTGTGTACGTGTCACTGAAAAATGCTTGTGCATTTATCATACATGTATATACCCTACTGCTGTGCTTTATATAATTATATAGATTGACCAATTGTGACTTAAGTCACGATAAATTTCAATTAGGAAATGTGACATTACTATCTGTCTTTTCGAAACGTACCCCATATGCACTGATGCATGCAGTGTGTTTTTTTGTCAACACTTGGATGCGCTTAACATTTACAATACAAGGCCTTGTGCTCCATCTCGCAAAAAATGTAAACTGTGACTTAAGTCATAATACTTTTCTAAATAATGCACCAAACGAATTCTATCAACTAGGGTATTTTTAAAATACGTAGAATGATTATAAAGTCATGTGCTCTCATACAATAGCATTTAAACAGCTGGAAACACGTTATGTACAAATTTTCCCTTCCAATCCTCTAGCGTGCATCGCTTAAATTGTGACTTCAGTCACAAAAGTTTGAACGGGGAAAGCAGCAGTATTTTTTACGAGTACCTATGACTTTTTATACATGATATTGAACGTTAATGCTTGTAAATCTGTACTGTGCTATCAGAAATCGTTACATCGCTATGTGGTGTTCATTATATAGAGAAATTTGTCTCATATAGTACAGTCACCGCTCTAGCGATGCGTTTTTCTGTTGGAGACTGGGTGTTTTGTTGTGCAGAAAAACTTTAAAGTTATGGGCAAGAAATGAAGGGACTTTGATAAATCGCGTAAGTCAGAAATGTAAATAATTTCTGATTTCTTTTTTTTCAGATCATGCATCACTCTGACGAAGAATTTGGAAATCTGTCTGTATGGGATTACATTGAAGGCATTGTAGCTCCAGAAGTTCGAGCCAGGCAATCCTGTCACAGTGAAGAGCCCAAAGGTATTGAGTACCTCATTCATAGCAGCTAAGCCATCAATTCAAGAGGGATATGTATAATTTTATTATTACAACTATTGCATAATTACTGCCACCAAATTTCAGGCTCTTCAAGTCATAAATCCTTCAATACACTTTGCACCAAAGGGCTGAAAAAGCAGGATCCATGGCATGGCTGTAGCTTTGAAGCCATTCATACAGCTACTTGAGAAGAGAGAAATAGATCACCCAGAAGAGTTCACAATTCGGAAGGACCTACGAGCAAGGAAAGATGTCCTCACATATGGAAAGCAATATTTTCTAAAAGAAGGCAGCAAACTCTGTTTCACATCGTGAAATGGGATCAATGCAGATCAGGTGACCTGTATATCTAGCATTTGTATCCCCATTGCTAGTATGCCACAGGAAGTTACAGAATTTTTTGAGAGTAAGTATAATTATGCAGTATTCAGCTAGGTACGTAACATAAAAACTTGATGGTAATTTTTCCAAGGGCTTATTAGGGAGAAATGCACATTATGTGCGACTCTTTCGGGAGAAATGCAGATTTATGTGTGACTCTGTCAACACATACATGTGATTTATAATTAAACTGATGTAGAATGAGATAAATAATAGGAAATGACATTATGCAAGTTGGAAGAGCAAGAAAATTTTCTTTCATACGTGCCAGAGAAATCACAACCCCAGAATGATGTTGTTGCCTATGAGGATGATGATGACTCTTATGTTGCTGACCCACATACTTGTAAGTTCTGTGGTTTTTGTTTTGCAATTACGGGTAAAGATGCAGTTGCATGATTATAATTAAAAACAATAATTTTAATTATTATTATCATGATAAATAATACCTGTTAATGCATACACCTATATGTACATAAAGTCTTTACGAAAGTGAAGACGACCTAGCCAGTAATGCCCTAGCGTTGGCCCTGACCAGGACAATACTTAGTCTTCCATAAAGACCAGACACCGCAGAAGACTTGGAACAGCCTGTTCGAGTGGCAATCCGCGTGGCGAGTCTGTCAAGACATCTACCAGCTTCTTCTCCCAACAACCATAAGTCTCCACTGATAAGGGGTTACAAACCCAGCCCAGACGACTGCATTTTTCGTCGTTGGCGACATGTTTGCGAATTTCAGCAGCCGACGCAGCAGACCCAGCCATCACACTCGCTTCATTCAAAGTAGAAGGATTTGGCGCTGATGTAATGGTGAAATCCAATGCGGCAGGTTTGCCAAACTCCCAATTGGGCAGCAAGATATCTGCGGGGCGTGTGCATCAAAATTTCCAGGACAAGCAAAAGAAAAGTAACGCTCGCATTGAAATGTATGGCTAATTATAAATTCAGTGCCCAATAACTTTGTGATGGATAGTCCGATTTAGGATGCGTAAGGACCGTTTGACAGAAGCTCATGGGTGTTCAAGGAAAATCTGAAAACTTGAAAAACTAGCCAGAAGGGTGATTTTGCTGGACACTGTCCCATATTTTCCATCAATAAATAAAAACCGCAATGGTCAAATTAAGCATACAATGCGTTTTAAAAACGTCCAAGTCTCTCGAACCATCCAGGCATGAACATTTGGAGAAGTGGAAGAGTGGAGTAGCGGTCCTTCACCTCGCTGTTTTTGGGGTGGTGTTTCAAGTTGCTTCGCGCATCCAGAGCCTCAATCGATTCATTTAGCCTATCAGAACGCCATGACGTCGAAGGTCCGTCGCTGCCCTCTTCGAAGGCTTAACCGCCTTAATTGCCTTTCTTCTTCTGTCAGCATAAGATACCTTTTTACCAAAAGCTACAGCAGGAAAAGAGCATCACGCGACATAGATAGGACGTACGCTGTTGAGCTGAATAGCCTTCAATTACTCTCAGTTCGCTTGTACCTAGCAAAAGGAGGATATGGTGGTAAGGTGAATAAATAGAATTATGAAGACCTTACCTTTAACTGTGGCGGCAATAGTGTGAAGATCTTCATCAAACTCTACCGCTATATAAGGTCGTGATTGCGAAAGAAAAAAGCGCACAATCTCTTACCCTTCATCACGCCGAACTGAAGTGCTGATTTTCATCCATAAACCTCTCTGACTGCTACAATTCTGAAAAATAAATAAGATACGCCTTACCTTTCAGTGGGGGCTTCCGCTATCTGCTTGTGATGCAATACAGCTTCATCGATGTAACATCAAAATGATTTCCATTTTTCCAGTAAATATACATGATTTCTTTCAACATTTTGAGGAATGTTCGGATCAATCTGACCAGGGTCTGCCAAATATGACCAATTTGAAGCCACAGTATCAAAAGAGTTTACATTACATAACAGTAGGTGTGATTGTGTCAACATTTCAATATGTGTACCATAGCTACCCATCTGATCCATTTTTGTGGTAGCTATATGTGTCTCAATATCATCCCCCCCCCCCCCTTCATATTGTTCAGATATTATTATAAGGTGAGATATGTGTCGCATGTGCCTAATGATACACATTCTCACTGCATAGTGCTGATCTGGTGAACCAGTTATTATTTGTGAGAAACATCTGAAGAGACAATTGCCATTACCTATTGCTCCCAATATTCTTTCTGTGTTAGGGCGATTTAAAAATACATTGGGGCCACCAATTTCAAAATTATTTGTATTGTGGAATCTAAGGCCCAATTGTGTACATTTCTCACATTGCCACACTTCATCCATTTAGTAGTACCGGAGATGTGTCCAAGTGGTTTCTCTCTCTGCTCGAAGCACACTTACATCACCCACAGTAAGATCTATAGAAGATGTTCCACTTCCTGATGTCTTAGATTTTATAGGATTACAAACAGGGGATTTAACCTGGGCTTTGGTGGATGTACTAGGTTGGGGAGGTATATTGACACATGTTAGACCTATACGCTGAGGTTTACTCTTTATTGGTTTAGGTACAGCAGACAGCTCTATACACAGAATGTCACTTCTATATTGTTTACGTAACCTGTTTACTTCTTCAGTACACTCCCTGCTGACTTTTATCGATATAGGATCAAATGCTAAGAGATATAGACCAGCCAGTGTTCTCACATGTGACATAGCAACATAGGCCATTCCTGTTGCAAATACATCCCTAGACAGGTCCACAATTGCACAGTCTAATGACAAACCTTGGCATTTATGGATTGTAACTGCAAATGCCAATATTAAAAGAAACTGTTTTCTGTACACATAGAAATGGCATAATATTTGAAACCTACTGCGCACACGTTCAATTTTAAACTGCAATTTAGGAGTGTGATCAAATGTAACCTGAATGCAGTCCTTGCTAATATCAGAAACAGTACTCAGTGCTCCATTGACCAACCCTTGACTGGTATCTAGATTCCGTCTTAGCATGACTCTAACACCTACAGCCAGTTTAGCTCTGCCTCTAGACCAGCAGTCATATTACAATCTTTATTTAACTTTCTAGTGCCAGATGATGCCCTTTTAGTCCACTTCACTTCCCTGCTGTTTCATCAAACTCATCTATGCAGGACATGTGTACTATTTGTGAGCCTGCTTTTGAAAAGCATCTCTGTGTTCAATTGGTCACAACGTTGTCTCGTAGCAAATAGACACACAGGAGACAAACCCTGGCCTAATAGTTCTTGGAATTTTTCTACAGCTGTGCATTTTATGACAGCAGTGAATAAAAATGCAACAGTTTATTTATATACAATTCACCCTGACTTCATTTAATAACTGACCAAATTCTGGGTCCCGTTTTTGTCATTCATTTATGGTCAGTTCATCATACACTACAGATTCCCTCCAAAGTTTACTGCTGCCCCACAGCCTATCCTTGCGGGAATGATTTTATTGGAAATGTTTTGGAACACCATACAACCATTAACAGGAGGGAGCTGTAGTAAATCACCAAAGAACAGAATGTTCATGGACCCAAACCATTGACCACCTCCAAACAACTCTTTAAGCCTCAAATGAATGTAAGCTAGGGTCAGGCTTGATAGCTTGCTAACCTCATCAATGATGATTAATTTTACATGCATGAAACCGTTCCGCATTACTTTGATTCTTTAGGAAGTGACCATGCAGTAAGTCGATGTCTTAGAATCATGCTCTATTGGTAGTTGAAATAGTCTATGTACAGTCACACCATCCATGTTAAATGCAGCCAATCCCGTAAGAGTTGCGAGTGCACGCCTGATGGATTCATTAACCTTTCCTCGGATCGTATGAATTAGGAAGGATTTTCCTGTACCACCACACCACTAATGTACATCAAAACGAAGACGAAAATAATGATAAAGGGACCTTTCTACGAGAAAACGGGCCTTGTGGCTTTATATATATTATATATAGAATATTATAATTATATATATAGCATCCAAATCAAATTGACATATCTTCCAAAATATTAATGCTATCAGATTCCTATTTTTACCACAGTATTCCGCACAGACCATTGCTATGTGTAAGAATCCATTTTGGTGTCTTTCTCATACGGGGTACCGACATTACAAGGTAGGTCCGATACTCCATAGGGTTTCAAACGGCCACATCTGGATTTACAATGTATTTACTAGTAATCAAATGTGGTGCAAATGTGTTTGCAAATATGGTATATGTGACATCAACACTGTAGTTCATATGAACTATAGCAGAAGTGCACCACATTTCAGTGATTATTTTATGCAGTGTAATGTAAAAAAATATATGACCCGCGGCCGGAGACCGATCTTGTTATCGAATTGTCACTTTAGGTAAATACTGCATTGTGCCATTCACACAGCCATCAAAAATATATCCTTGCCGGCAGTTGCATGATCGCCAAATTTTTTTGGAGGTCCATGCACGCTTATTACCTCAATTAGGCTGACGGTTAGGCTGATTCAATTCTTCGTTTTTCCCGATGGTGCGGATGCGGTCAAGCCAACCTAATATATCGTCTAGTTTGACGTTTTTGACGGTTAGACCGCGGCATTACTGCTTGGCAGCAAACAATCAATCGGGACAGTTAGTCGTTTGCAACGTACATTACCGATTTCACGATCACATCATGCCTTAGTTCTTATTTTGGATTGTGTGTGTTTGTGTGTGTGTGTGTGTGTGTGTGTGTGTGTGTGTGTGTGTGTGTGTGTGTGTGTGTGTGTGTTCTCCTGTGTGGATGAAGGAAATAAATTGTAGTAAATAGGATGCAGGAAAGGTAATACAATTTTATGATACAATTTGCATATCAACACTTGTATTTATTTCGACGCTCCGAGGTCACCGGAGCTATATGTGTGTAAGAGGTTCCCCTCGCTAGACTCGTTCTGTTCGGAGCGCGACTCGACGGCTTGCGCTATATCCCTGACCGTAAGGGTATATAACCTTGATAGGTAGGCGCATCATGACTTATACACACACCACTACACATTTATATAGTCTTGATACATACACATCGTCCAATCGGATTCTTGCCGTCGATTCCCGAAGGGGTCCGCGGACATGGATTGTTCTCTCCTAACTGCTGCAACGTCCCGCCAAGCTCCTGTTAACTGTTACGTAATTATTCGTACGTAATTAATTTACATAAGGGTTCCCAGACCCTTACACTGTGTCAATGGTAAATACACATTGATATATCTGCGCTTTCATGATTCTTTCAGTAGAAGTTACCAGGTATCACCACTCTCTGTCAGATCGAACATGTAGCTTCACGCTTGGTTTGTAGCCATCTTCTACATACAATGACCTGGGCATCACCTCCTCCCGCGCTTCCCGCTCCTTTTTTCTCCTCTGCCCTCAACGTTCGTAGCACTTCTTGCGTCGCTCTTTCTTCGTCTATGTCCCACTGCGTTTCTTGCGTTCTTCTTCTCAGTTGTCTGTTTCTCTCCGCGCATCTCTATTCAAATTCCTCTTATCGTTTCTGCTGGGATACTCAATCAATTTCAAACATTTTCTCCATATGATTTGTGTTATGCATTGTGAAATTTTAGTCATCCAATGACAATATTGTCCAGACATGAGTGCATGGAGTTGAATGGTATATGCCCATCTTTATAGTTGCATATTCTCCTGCCTGAATGTAGGACCATAGATGGTAGGACATAGTAAATAAAATGTCGCGGACTTTAGTAAGAGGAAGTAAACATATCAGTGTAAATAGGATGCATGGAGGAAAAGGGACAAGTGACAAACTACTATATAAGCAAACGGCACTTAATTCCGAATTCGTCAAAAACTAGAAATCAAATCCGAGAACTCAGCCGGCTCTGCAACAAATGGCACTCCTGAATAGTCTTGTGGTGTGCGCACTATTTATGATTGGCAAGGGCAAAAATGCCGATGCTCAGGTGGGTTATTTACACAGGGGCGACGGAAGGTGGGGGTCGGGGGGAGGGGGGTGGGCGCCCAAATATCGGACATTGAATGTCATACTTTGTAAAAGAATACAATATACGGGGTGATAATCCATCGATGTCTGATGTTACTGTATATCCCTCCGAACGACGAGTGAACCAGATGTATTGATAGTTTTATAATATGCACATGCATGTAGTTCTATTTTGTCGTATATGAGTATAATAATCGAGAATGATTGTTTTCATGTAGGTTAATCCAGCAAATTTTGCATGTGTACGAACAAGTCCAGTTGATCCAGAAGTATGGAGCAATTCACAACCACAAGTGTCTCTCACCCACATGTTTTGTGGACAAATTGTAAATGGAATTGCCCAAGGAGTTCACTCCCTTGACGCACGTGCAGCTCCATCTACTGTTGTCAAGGTCAGCGGGTCTTGTCCTGCTTTCAGACAGTTTCCATGCTGGAATAATATTGACGTATGGAATGCAAATGGAAATATGTTCGTGAGGAAACCAATGCAACCAGGTCTATTAAATATTCAGTTCTTCTATCAGTACACTCCAGTACAGTTAGTGAGCTACTTAACGACGTTGTACAACTCTAAAAATTGCTTGAATATTATCCAGCCCAATGCACGCAATTGCTTCAGAGTCAGCATCAACAATATCCTTGATCACGTGACAGTTACGTTTGTAAATGCTCAACGTAGGATCAAAACAGCATGGCCAATACGACCAGAAGATGAGCCTAATGCCAATTGCCTTATAGTGTGCAAAGTGGCTTTCACTGGTGAGTGCATCTGCGAAGGCCTGTATATGTCTAGTACGTGCGAATCGGTGCGATATTTAATGAATTACGTGGTTAACATGTCTGTGTTGCATGTCTATGTAAATCAGATTGTATTCAGTCTAATGAGGTGGTATAGCAAGGAGTGCATTCATATGGCCTAACCCCACAAGATGCACCTGTAGAATGATTGTACATGCAATACATACATGTATGGGCTTAATATATAGGTATGTGGGAATTTTATTGCTTGCAAAACCAAGCAACTCATGAATAGAAATTAGGGTGTGTCTTACTCATACACGTGTGAGGTAGGTGGAATTTAATGTGCATACAAATACTTCAGAAACCATGCAATGTCCCTTTCTACTATCCTTTATTAGCAGTGTTTATTAGTAGCAGTGATGCCTTAGGGGTTATTCACGTCTAAGTCCCAATCCACAATCTTCATACAGTACCGGCTCATAATAGCGGAAAAGTCACAGCTCGCAACAACGGAAATTAAGTCATATTCATGGTGGAGTTGGGAAAGCTGTTGGTACAAGTAAATAAAAACCTTCTCAATGAGAAAGTTGGTAAGATATAGGATTTGAAGACAATGGTTGTGCAAAAAGCAAGGAAACAAGGGTCTGTAATAGTAAGGGAAAATGTCATAGTCCTATATTTAGCGGCCCGTTTGTAGCATATACTATGTTTGTGGGCTATAAATACAGGACTAACATTTTCCCTTACTATTACAGATCCTTGTGTTTCCATGCTTTTTGCACCACCATTGCCTTCAAATCCTATGCATGTATATCACCAACTTTCTCATTGAGGTTTTTATTTACTTGTTTCCTTCATTTTTTTTTTAATGCACATTATTCCGATGCGTATATTTGATGTAGTTAATGATCGTAATTGATCCGTAATTGATCCGTAATGTTCAGCCACCAATGTCATATTGTAAACCAAGCTTAGTAAGAGTAGGTAGCTACTGGTACAAGCACAAGTACGACATATCTTTGAGTGACCTTAACTCTTTTCGCCAAGCGGGCACGTTCGGGACTCTGTCAATATCGTTGTCTTTTAGCAGCCTTCCTTTTCAGGCTCCGCTCGACATCTGGCGCATCGAGAGGTCCGTTTCTTTTCAGGCTCTGCTTTGTACCTCGCTTGGGCAGAATCTAATACGTCGAGGTACTTTGCTCGTCGTTTGGCTTTCTTCTTTTCCTGACGTGAAGGCATTTTGAGAAAAACACCTTCACTAAGTTACCAAACCAACAACGATCGAAGCTTTTATAGTACGCAATATTAAATACATGTAGTGTCCAATTTGCAAAACCGGATACATGCCCCAATTATAATTACCACTACGTGTAGTGCCCAGACCGTACACGTATGATTACATCATGCATGCATACTACTAGTACTTCGTATAAAGGACCTATCCGAGTCGTGTCAGTGCAGTAAGCTTAACTATACGTGATTAGCTAACACAACCACCGATATATGTCATGTAGCCTCGAGACGTTTTGACCACAGAAGCGACAATGCCAAAGAATTCTGAAGCCATTGGTGTGATTTTCATTTCTTAAAAGCGTTCCTATCCCGAGTTATGCGTGGTCAAGAACAAGAACAAGAACAACCAGATGAACGAGAAATACGTGGGACTGGGTACGAGTTTGGAAAATAGTTTTGTTCTCTACAACCACGCGGTTTTGTGACATCAAACAAACACGAAACTGCTTGTTGTTGCCTTCTTGTACGATGACGACAACAAGATAAGCCATCCGCTCATCAGGAGTCTTGTTAGAGCGTTTTTTTATGACATTCATAATCGGGGTCAAATCCTATATGAGAGTTAACGTAACTCTCGATACATATAGCACACCCCTACCGCTTTCATCAATGAAAATTCATTTGGTGAAGGGTGGTTCAGATCGATCGATATTGATAGATGAAAGTAGTAAGGTTGTGCTATGAACACCATGAATATGCCTTATTTTCCATTGTTGAGAACTGTAACTTTTCCGCTGTTGCGAGCAGGTACTGTAACTATGGGATTTGACCCGATGAAATCATTAAAACACGCGACCCATTTATAACGAGACTCCTGACGATCGGATCGTTTAGCTAGTTGTTGCATGTAATCGAACGAGAAGGTGATAGTGAGTAGTTTCGTCGTTTTTTTTTTGTCACAAAACCACGCGGTTGTAGAGAACAAAAGGGTACTGCCCGTTCTCGTTCCCGGTCCCAGAATTATCCTCCACTTACTCCTTCTCCTCCTTCTTGACCATGCATTACTAAGGATAGGAACACATTTAAAGAATGGAAATTTCACCAATAGCTTCAGAATTGGCTGGAAGAGTGCCTACTATGATCAAATAGTTCATGGATATTCTGGTAATTGTATTGTTGATTTGCTAAACGCTACTCGCATCATTACGGCAGAATCTTGACAAGTTTAGAATTGTCGATACCAAACCAGAAAACTACAGAAGCAGTAGCAAATGATTTAACAATCAACTATACGGTCTGCGTAAAACGTATAATTAGATATCTTGGTACCCAGATCCATGGACGCCTAGATTTACGGATTAAATCACTCTCTACGTGCTGGGGGAGGGGGGGGGGGGGGGAAGGGAGCAGTGATGCAATATATTCTCAGTGATTTCAGTGATTTGTGTGTGAACAAAAATCAATGAAACAAGTAAAAAAACATTCTCTATGAGAAAGATGGTGGTATATTAGGATTTGAAGGCAATTGTATGTAAAAAGCAAGGAAAACAAGGTCTTATCAGAAGGGAAAATGTAATAGTCCTATATTTAGCACATAAACAACATATGCCCTAGAAATGTGCAAAATATCTGGTCAGTGTATGTTCGCATCGCCTCATAGTATGCTTGCACCATGTCCTTGAAAAACAGCTACATAGAATAATTTTGCTCAATTGGATCAATACCGATAATGAATAATTCACCTTCATACTTCCTGGTTAAACTTTGTCTAGACTTTTTTTGTAAAACATAACCTTCTGAACAGAGCTATGCTTTGTGTTTGAAAAAAAAACTTACAAACGGATCTCCAACGGTAGCCGTAAGTAGCATACTAACTCTTTCATTCATCTTTCTATCACTATGGCCTATGCTCGATAAAAGGTGTGTTCCATTCATGAATTAAAAAGCGGCATTCCTTACAAAACTAGTATGTATAAGTTTGTTCATAACCTAATGCTCCATGCAAAAGTACATTGCATGAATCCTGATGAATTGTGAAATGTTGCATGTGGTGGTTAACCGATCGAGGGGGTTGGAGTATCTAAGCGCGACTTGCATAGTGCTGCATGCCAAGTCGTTGATCTAGCTACGTGGTGAATCCTTTGTTTCATGTGTCTTCCCACACGCACACACACACCATCCCAGTTTATTATACTACTATAGTTATTGTGGATATCTGCATGTTCAGCAATGTCCATGGCATTCAAAGAGCACTTGGCCTTTGCAAGAGGAACAATTTTACATGACAGCAAATTAAGACGAAATGGAATGTTCATGTTGGAGTTCTGATCTTGACCCTCTCAACAAAGTTTATACAGCATGTTTCAAATTCTCAGTTTATGAGTACAGTTTATCCCGCCACTTGATGGGTAGAACTGTCAGTAGTGAAATTATATCCAGGAATTCATCCTGGCCAGCGAAAGGGAACTATAATTTGCCAATTCAATCTTAAACCGATATCTGATAATATTTAGATGCACTTTAGATGGCTGTCTATGCATGGGTTGCAATGTTTATATGATCGAATGTTGTCTGTATCTTATTCCTCTCCCCCCCCCCCCCCCCCTATCTGCATGGAAATATTATTAGCTTCGATCAAATGACATTGTTTGAGTCATTTGGTGTTCCATAACAGATGATTAGATGCCCTATCTCGAGCGGTGATGCTCCACCCACTCTACTAACTTTACCTCTTGCGCCATCATGGATTGGGTTATTTAACATATCCACCGTATTATTTTAATTAGGGCATGCGGAGCTGATGCTCTAAAATAAATTTTCTTTAGCATTTTCAGTGCATATAATAATATCACTTAACATTTAATTCTTCACCTTAGGTATCATGGATGCCAAACTGATAGGCAGCTATTGATTACTAAACACACTTTGAGTGATGCTAAGTGCTTAGGAACAGTTCATTTTTGATTGCTGCTCTTTGACTTAATACAGATGTATAGTTGCAATTCAATTAAAATTTCTACAAGTACACTACACAAACACCAATGCACATAAAGTGTGCTCTCCAAACAACACACACGTGTGCACACATGCAAGCAGTACGCTGACACATGCAGCAAATACAAAGGGGGTGTAGGCCACCTATTTTGCGGTGTGACCCTAGTAACTCTAGGGTTAAGCATTCCCATAACACGTTTATGCATGGCACCCTGAATCCAGATGCTGTGGTTGAAGAGTTTTCTCGTCGTTACCCATGCAAACTGGAGCTGTGAAGTAGGTCTGGGCACCATGATTCATCATATTCACAATCAGGAACTACGATAGTAGTTCCTATATAGGAAGTGACCCGGGTCGTGAAATCCTTTTAAAAACGCGACCGGCGTATAACTCGCGTACCAAGAAAAGGATATAGTGTAGCTCTTTGTTGCTATCGAACCAGAAGGCAAAGACGGTCATTTTAATGTTTTGTTCCAGTGCTATAACTGCCTGCTTTAAGAGAAAAAAATATTCCGCGTCCCCAGGCCATTCTTCTCCGTCGTCGTCGTCGTCGTCGTCGTCGTCTTCTAATTCTCGGGTTAGTATAACTCCGGATAGGAATGGTTTTAAAGAGCGCAAATTATACCAATCGTTTTGGAATCTTCTGGAAGGACATCTTCAGGTATCAGTGAAACCATAGATTCTATTGTACTATAGAATCTATGGTGAAACTGACATACGTAATCATTACGTAATGAGAAGTGCTAAATGGAGCGTTCTCATGGCAACATTCACGTATAATTAGAATTGTGCAGCGTTATTATAACAGGTGGGAATTTCATTTGATCGCAGTTTTTTAATTTGGTCGCTAGCGAAGTAGTTTTTGTCAATATGCCTTCACGTCAAAAAAAAAGAGGAGAGCTAAACTGACGAATACCTCCAAAATCGAGACGGTCGACGAGTTAGAGTCTCCCGCTTCGGTACAATCAAGGATTATTAACTATTACATGGATTGGAATCCGCTGTACAATCGCGTGAAATTATTTGTCACCATCCTCGTTTCGCCTCGTACGCAGACCGTACAAGTGACAGTTTTTGTTGTAAGTTATATCGTGTTTTGTTGCAATGCATCTGTATAATTTAAAATGGTTCTTTGCTTTAAATGTACGCCAGTAATCGTTAATTTGTGATCAAATACCTCCGAGGACGTTATTTGCACAAAAGGGGGCGGAATAACGCGGGAAACCACATTATCATTGGCTCGCATAGCCTTTGTGTCAGGCTACTTCGCATCGCGTACGCACTAGAGCTTCGATCTGACTGAATTTCAACAGAGCGCACCAACGCCCACTGGGAGATGTACTTTTGCAGAAAGAGCTAGCAAGCTTTCGTGACCTATCGCATGTAAACAAAAATTGAAGTGGTGTGGATTGTGTCAGGCTAGCTGCATTCCCTTACACATGTAGCTTTATAAAATAACGCTGTACATTCACGAATGGTTTCTTCACTGGGAGATTATGTTTTGGACTGTTTGTATACTTTTTTACGTATGTTATGAAATTAGTAAGTGTTACATTTATTTGGGTACCTTAATTAGCTATAGAGAAATAAATGCCGAAAGTAAAAAAGAGCAGGCGTCGTTTCCACGATCATCGCAAGAATATGTTTAGGAGAACTTCAAAAGGGTATTTCTTGGATGAATTGCGAAAAGATATAAAGAGCTGTCCTACATCAATCAACGTTGGATGGGTAGCTAATACGGATATCCCTGAAATTATTCAGCTATCTTACTTGTGCTCTGGAATGTCTCATCCACCATTCGTAAGCAAGTACCTTACTATCTACTCTGACATGACTTGGGATTGGTCTATTATGAAAAGATAAGTTTCTGATTCAGTATTACAATGTCATTTGCTCCCACTGAAGATAAGTAACTTTAACAATTTCAAATGTATTCTATTGGCATTAGATGAAAGCTCAGTATGTACTGGTAATTCAGATAAAGGCATTATAGAAATATTAAAAGCACGGTTCAATGGAACTTTGAAAGACACATCTGAATCATTCATTGATGAATCTGGAACAATTAGACATCAGTCATGCACACTAGTGTTAGACAGGACAGAAGTTGAAAGCAATACAAAACGGTGCAAAATATGCCACAATTATAGAAATAGCCTGCGTGCCCTATGCTCAGCGCAAAGAAAAAGTAAAGAAGATAAGCCTAACACATGTACAACACACAACAGCCATGCAAATTATCGATGGCTCAATGAATACAAAATGAGAGAGCGTTTGAAAAGTGTGCAATCAGCATTGAAAACACTAAGAAGATCAAAACAACGTTTGGAAGACAAGCTTTTGCACCTGATTACAAAATATGGTGTGGATTTTAATGACAGTGACACAAAAGATATTGAAGAACTTTTAGATGGATCTATGCAAGGTTTTGATCAGAACTCTTTTCAGAATATATTTTTTCAACAGCAAAAGAAGTATAACATGGTTCGGAACAAGAAAAATATGAGATGGCACCCTGTCATGATAAGATTTGCTCTGAGCATAAAATATCAGTCAACTGCTGCGTACAATACAATAGGCAAATTTTTCAAGCTACCTTCCTCACGTTTTTTAAGAGACTATACTCATTATGTTAAATTCAAAACTGGTACAGATGCTGATATTATTGATTGTTTTAAAAAAGAGGTTACTAACGAAGGCTTTCAATTTGATGGACTTAAGATAGGTCTACTTATTGATGAAATAAAAGTAAAAAGTGGATTGGTGTTTCATAAATCCACAGGTACCTTAGTAGGATTTGTGAATTTGGGAGAAGCTAACAATGATATGATGCTGCTAGAACAATCATTACAGAAGCCCACTATAGTTACCAAAAAAGAGATTGCAACCCATATGCTTGTTCTGATGAGTCGAATTATCACTAAACCATCATCAACGTTTCCAATTGCTCAGTTTCCCTCTGCTAATATGAGTGGAGGAAAGCTCTATTCTGTAGTGTGGGACACTGTTCAAGTGTTAGAGTTGAATGGCTTACACGTCGTTTCTATTACTTGTGATGGAGCAAGTGCAAATCGCAGCTTTTTTCATATCAGTGCAGAGAAATGTACAATTCCATACAGGACACAAAACCCATACCGGCCATCTGACTATATATACTTCTTTTGTGATGTGCCTCATCTAATAAAAACTACTCGAAACTGCATGTATAATTCCTTTTGCAACTCCAAGAGCAGACAGCTTACAGTAAGTTGTATTACATTAACAGTCATTATTGTAAATGAAGTTAAATGTCATTTCTAGATCCATGGAAAGATCATTAGCTGGAAACATATAACCGACCTTTATTATTCTGACATTGACAAGATTAATCCAGGTCTAAAGTTATGTCATAAACTTTCCAAGGATCATATCAAATTGACTTCATTTTCCAAAATGCGAGTTTGCCTTGCAGCTCAGGTAGGTAAAATTATAAAGTGTTTACTATTGGCACTGATTTTCCATATGCATCATGTAGGTACTCAGTTCAAGTGTAGCAGATGCTCTTACATTTCTTGACCATGATGAAACAACTGAAACAAGAAAATTGATAAGAATGATGGATACGTTTTTTGACTGTTTAAATGTCAGGAACACCTTTGATGGCAATAATAAGAGAAATGAGAACTTGCAGCCTTACAGGAAAGCATCAGATGAACGCTTTAAAGTAGTTATTATTTATAAAGTATTTGACATTATATGCATTTCAATGTTTCAGTGGCTAAGGCATACTTTTCTTGGTTACTTTGATGAGTGGGAAGCAGAAATTTCATCCATGACCACTTTGAAAAAGAAACAGAAAGCTGCAATGCAGCTAAGTAGAGAAACGTTAGAAGGTTTGAAGATTACAGGTATGTGATTAAAAATGAGTGCATAATTATTGTTCTTTATTTTTTCTTATATAGTTATGTCATTTACAGAGCTAGTCCCAAAGCTGCTTGACAGTGGACAAGAATACATATTGAGTGAAGTATTTTCACAAGATCCACTTGAAATATACTTTTCACGTCAGCGGCATCATGGTGGCAGCTGTGAGAACCCATCTGTTCAAGATTTTTTCCACAATACAGCCACTCTTGTGCAACAAAAAGCAATGTACAGAGATTTGAAGACAATGAATATTGCACCATCAGAATCACGTGTACAGTTAACAGAGCCTCTACCAAAAAGACATAAACACAACATACAACAGGGTAAAAAATGAGTTATATAGAATTATCAGTTCTCAGCTTCAGGCTTCTTTGCACTTTGTACTTTTTGCTTTTAATGTTTTTCGTGTTCCTTTTTTCCCAGGAGTGTCAAACTGTTGAGTCAAATGCTTAGAAAATGCATGCACACGAATAGTACTCCACAAACAAGTAATCTCTTTAAGCAATTCAGTTTTCCAAATGTTTTCATATGGGATCAGTGTGTTCCAGTACAAAGATACTTTGCCTGATTGCAACACATCATGGCTTATGCTATCTATAATGTTACCTGTGGGAAGCACTTGAGTGTTTAAATACTTCCTAGTGACCATCTCTATCTCCTCCATGAGTTTCTGAACCTGAGATTTAATATAAAGAGCAAGATACACTTCCGTTTTCATTTAGAGGCATGTACATGTACATATCTACACATGCATCTGTACCTCTTCATTAATCCTGTAGAGACCTCCTCTATCTCTCTGATCTAACCACTGCTCAGTGTATTCTTCAATAGAGGAACGCAATCGGCACATACTGGTGTCTGGCATTGAACTACATGTAAGAATGCTATAAAACCACTGTTCCTTTGAGCCCGCCATTGTTTTTCGTCGTTTTGAAAACTTATTTCTTAGCTTTAGAAATACGTATCCAGCGATGTACCTTATTACATTCTTCTCACGCAATGACAACTCCTGCACCTCACATACATGTACCTCACGTACGCGTACAGGTGACTGCTGATCTAATTTTTTTTTTATGATGATTTTCATGCAGAAGGTAACTAGAAGCTGGAAAGCTATGGCCATGGTACCCTGTTCTAAAGATGTCGATGGAGTTAACTCGCGCCATGCAGCATGTAGCTTCTCTGACAACCGAGTTTTGTGGAATTCACCCCACAATGACACGGCATCAAGCTGACTTGATGAAGCTCCAGGAAAGCAACTCATTAGCGCACCAACCAAGGTATAGCTAAACCTGAGAAATAAATTGTGCCCATCTTCATTTTCTTCCACTTTAGTTAACAACCTTATCGCCTCTGGCCCTTTCAACGATGCCTTAATGATACTATCCCCAATTACAAGTCGGATACTTTCTTTAACTATCTGTATGCTGCTTGCCTCGTCAATCGTTGGGTTAGGCGCTCCATTACTCGCATTTGCCATACTACGTGGTACCGAACTCTGGATGAAACGGGGATGGAGAGGGTTAAATGCCACGGATTCCAATCCATGTGTAATTGAAGTGTGTGTGTGTGTGTGTGGGGGGGGGGGGAGACTTCTGAAGTGCCCGTTCTTCAATTAAAGAGGCTACGTCATAACTATAACTTGTGAGCACTTGCCGCAGAAATCATCGACAATAAAATTAAAAACAGAGGAAACAATGCAAGTAAAGAAAAGCATTCTCTAACGAGAAAGTTGGTGGAATATAGGAAATGGAAGGGAACAAGGTTTTGGGAAAAGAAAAAGGATCAAAAAGGGGAATGTTTTTCTTTGCTTGTTTCCTCTATTATTAATTTTATTGTAAATGGGGATTGATCCAAATAAAATGGTATTTTTAGCACTCCTTTTGGTTCTATTACATTTACATGTGCTAAATATAAAATTTTTGTCTCATTTTCCTTTTCCCCAAACCTTGTTCCCTTCCTTTTTACACCACCTTTGGCTCCAATTCCTATATCCCACCAACTTTCTCGTAGAGAATGTTTTTATTTACTTGTTTTCTTTATTTTTTTTTATACCCATTTAATTGTACAAGACATTAGTCTCGTACCCAGACCGTCTATGACGTAAGCGATTATCGCTGTAAACAGTATAATCACTACGTCCATACGTATGGACGTAGTGATTATACTGTTTACAGCGATAATCGCTTACGTCATAGACGGTCTGGGTACGAGACTAACAAGACATAGGAGGCTGATAGTCGATTGTTTATCAAAGTATTATATTATATAAAAGCGAGTCCTCCAGCCGATTCTGAAGCTATTGGTGAAATTTTCATCGCTTAGAAATGTTCCTGTCCTGAGTTATGCGTTGCCAAGAAGAAGAAGAAGGAGAAGACGACCCGCCCCTTGTTCCGAGACTGGGTACGAGGACGGGCAGTACACTCTTGTTCTCAACAACCTCGCGGTTCAGCGACATGAAACAAAAACGAAACTACTCATTTTTGACTTCTAGATCGATTGCTAAAACAAGCTACACGATCCGATCGTCGGGAGTGTTGTTACAGACGGGTCGCGTTTTTTTAATGACATTCATAGTCGTGGTCAAATCCTATGGAAGTTTCTAACGAAACTTCCGATAAATTACTCTCTCTTCTCTCATACACACACACACTCTCTCTCACACACACTATCTCACTCTCTCTCATGCACACTCTCTTTCTCATACATATACACTCTCTATCTCCTCTCTCCCTCCCCCTGTCTCCCCCAATACTATACAATATAGTAATGTGTCCCATGGCAAGTTGCTCTAGAAATAAAGTGTCCCATTGGACAAGTCACTTAACTGCACATGTTGTAATTAACCCACACAGACTTTTATGGATATTATTTCTATTGCTTCTGGGCACTAATGCAGCAGTTAATTGAGCTCACCAATAAAACCAGTCATGTGCAGCTTTCATTTACCACCCACAATAATTCATCCCATTCCCTCCCCCACCCCCCCTTTTAGACCTGTTCCTACTCTAACAACATCACTGCTTTCCCAAGTATTCACTTTATTGATGTATGGTAAGATCTACTGTAGTTAATACTTATAGGAAGATCCTTTATTACTCCTATGAATACATATTTAATGATGTCCACTTCAGCCACATATTGGTGTTCAGACCTAGCAATATACATCTGTTCTGAGGAAACTTCATCCTATCTGAATCACTTGGCAAACAGCCCTTTAGGGTCCTGTACCCATAGTGCAGGCAAGATACAGCATAGCAGATATAAAATTATATTGCCTTATCGAGAACTTTTAATTTATTTAATTTATTTTTAATACATTTAATAATCCTGCCATGGTTAAAGCCTCACACTAATTATATATAATCCATTATAACTCTATTACCTTATAAAAGAAGTGGTTGAAATATATATAACACAGCACCATCAGCACTGCCTCACAGCATTAATAACTAGCCCATGATTTTATTACTACATGTAAGGACTGGTGAGGCACACCAATGCTTGGAGATATCACATTATTTCATTTGGTGTGGTACTCATGCCCAACTTCACATGAGCTGCACATACAAGTGCGTACGCACATATAAGTATAATAAAAATTAATTAATATAAAAACACTAAAGCAGGGCTTTGTTAAATAGTGAGAAGGTATGGAGAGTGTAAGGTGTGGGGAGGAGGTAAGGTTAGTGGAGGAGGTAAGGTAAGGGCAGGTGGGCATGGCTGGCTGATCTCTTCAAGCATGAGGTAGTGATGTGCAGGGTCTTTGGAGAACCTTCTCCCTGTACAGGCAGGCGGCTGCTCGCAGTACACCATTACCGGACTGGGAGTAGGTGTATGCCAGCTGTGTGTAGTTGAGGTTTGAAGGAGCTGTGTGTGAGTGTGTGTGTGTGAGTGTGTGTGAGTGTGTGTGTGTGATGAGAGAGTGAACTAGTCATCACCAAGAGCAGGGCAGTGGTATTTCATGCGCACACATACACACGAGCACACACATACACACTAGCACACACAACACACACATACACAGACACACACATACATACATGCACACATACACACACACACAGAAGTACCCTTACGTTGTTTTGTAACACCTGAAAGTGAAGGAAAATGTTTATTAAAAATGCAAATTTATTTTTGACATACATGAACAAAGGATTACGTAGTACATACATCAAAGTGAAGACAAAAATGATAAAATATATGGAGTCGTGGCAGCAAAATGGGACCTAGCACATATTATAAAAATTTTCCAGGAAGGAACTTCAAAGTTGACACGTGCAATTAAAATGTGCCTGCAATTACAAATTCAGGCCTCAGTTGGACAGACTAATTTCCAGTGTGTAAGAAAGAATTGTAGAGGACACAGGTTTTTCCTAGAAAATACTTGAAAAAAACAATTTTCTTAGGTCCTTTTCGCTGCCATGATAGTTGTGGCTGAATTTCAACAAAAGCACAACAGTAAATGTATCCCATAGGCAGCCAACCAATGCCCATATGTACACCGTTGCTTACTAGGCATATCTGGATCATCTGGATCGCCTATATCAAAGTCTTCATTCTGGAAGACCCCAAGCCGGTAGAGCTCCTGATACAATAAGCGAAGCCCCTCTTGGTCATTTATTGTAAGGCGAAACTGAAACAAAACAGTGAATTGGGTGAGTATTGAACGGTTTTTAACTAATTTAATTTTAGCATACACCGATAACAATTTTTAAAAATGTTTCGGTTCAATACACTTTTCTAGCAAACTTTTAATAAAAGGTTAGCCATCAAGAATGTGACCTGTAAGTGGGGCCTGACAATGAGGTTGTGGGTGTGGTGAGTACCACTAGTGGGAAGAGGCTTGGTTGCTTGACTAGTAATGACTACAGCTTTCAATTGCAAGGTAAAGAAATGGTCAAAAGCTAAAACTTCTTTTGTACCATACTCACCACCTCACTAGTGGTAATGACCACGCCCACTTCCATACTAGTGTTACTCACCTGGTTCTCTACTCCATATTGGATGAGCTGAATGATGTCATACCCTACAAAGAGTTGGGCTAGAGATGTGAGTGGATGAAAGGTAGGTGAGAGAAAGAAAGAGAGAGGGAGTAGGGAGAGAGTGGAGGAGAGAAGGGAAAAGAGGGAGGGGAAGCCAGATAAGATTGAAACAAAACAGTTAGAAAAGCGGTACTAATAAGAAAGGTGTGGGGACTAGGCCATTGGCAGTTTCCAGGTATGAGGCAAGAGTAAGGGGTTGGATACACTGAGGATAAAGGACATATATGTGTGCATGGAGTGCAGGACTACAGGATATTGACTAACTGGTGATCCAAAATAATTGCCACCCTACCTAATCCTGGGAATTGCCTGGTCCCAGCAGTCTCATAGAAGGCGAGGTATCCCTCTGCCCTGTTGTACACCTGGAGAGTCTCAATGCCTTCAAACCTGTAAATGGAATAGTTTCCCTGGCAGACCCTAACAGTTCTGAGGTTGTAGAGCAGAATGCCACCAGTTGGTATGGTGATGGTGACCACTCTGAAGGACTTCTTACTGCGAGTCCCAAAGACACTGGTGGGTATGTGATTCTGGTTGGAGGGAGAGCACAGTGGTTTAGAAGTGTAGTCCATGAGGACATTTTTAATTTATTAGAATCCAACCACACCTAAGTATTACTACCTCAGCTGCTATGAATTAGTGTACATTGATTAATATCTGTTTTGTATTTTATGTTACATAATATCAAACCAACATAATCAAGATTAAAAGTACTGCTTTTAAAACTGAATAACAAGATACCCTGCAGTAGTTAACTATACATAACTATTTCTTTATTCACCGTTAACAAGTGGTGGAATAACATAATTTTTATTAATACAAATTAATTAACTAGAATCAAATAAATGTAATCAAGTATAAGATTACTGCAGTTCAATGCAATAGAAAGTTTAGTTATTACTACAAATCTAATGAGGACTCAGTTTAAAAGCCACTGTTTAAATACTACCACCAGATGCCATGTGAGTTGAAGGTTGTTGGGCTATAGCAGTATCTTCATCATGTTCCATGTGTACACCTTGATCCGTTCCCTCCCCAGTAGTAAAGATACACTCAACCAAGTGATCTTCAAATGATACACACCCACTAGTGACCTCCAATCTTTGGGGGCAGGAGCGAACATTGTGTGATCCATTGCAAAATGAACATTTAACCACACGTCGATAACTGCTCACTATTGGATCTGACTTGATCCACAGTCTAGTTAGCACATCTGTTAGGTTCGCCTGTTGCGTTGTTTTTCGAGCCAATCTTACGAAGATTTTTATTATTATGCTCCAATGGCAATTCAGAAAGTGTACCTAAGCCTTTTGACTCATTAGCATGAATCAATGCTGCTGAATGCCGGTGCAAGAATTTCATGCATGGTTGATTCAGGGCCATTCGATTAGACCAATGTTTCTTTAACTTGCTACTTTGATCCTTCTCAGAGCTTTCATCGCTAATAAAGTGCCCTGAAGCCTCCCAATCGCTTTTAAACCTCTTTATGTATTGTCGTAAGCGTCCGCGTTGGAAATCGACTTTCCCTTTCCAGCCATAAAACCTTTGAAATCAAACTGCAATAGCACGCTAATGTCACCGACCAGCTTTGAACAACCAAATAGCAATCAAACACACTTCGCATATAGAAAAAGAGACGGGTATAATCGCACACATAAGTCATTATATACAGGTATGCATACGATATACGCATGCGTGCACGACACAAAGAGCACAAAGACAGCGCAAATCCTCCATAAAAGAACAAAGACGGTGCTGCCGTAGCCTGCTATTGTTGTCTGGAGCTAGCAGCACACAAAAGAACCCAATCGTCACATAGGATACGGCTCATCTAAACAGTTATTAAAATAGTTATTAATTAATCAGTCATCGCTATGTCGCGCGTTTGAACCTTAGTTGCAGCACTAAATGGAAAGTCGGTTGGAGTCGGCTACGTTGGAGGATTGGAAATGCACGGGAGATTCGATTGGCCGTTACTCCTTGCTTCGCTCGGTCCTAGAATCGTGTAGAAAAGTGCTTGAAATTGGTACATCGAAATTTTTTTTGTTTTTTTACGTATAAAAGGGAACATATTACCGCGCATTTGAAGCAAGTACCCATGAGTTTAGTATTATTGGAAATAGCAGAACAAAAGCTATTTACTCACATACTAAACTGCAAATTGATATATTTTAGAAAGCAGATAAAATTCAAGTAAGCAGAAATGAAAAACGCTCATCAAATTCACTTTCGATGTGCACAGCTTTAAAAAAAAAATTCTATTTCTTATTTTACTAATAAAATGTAACACTTCAATCAGTTACAACAATGTTTATGCAAAAAAAAAATTGCATCATACCCATACCCAATGTCCTGCTCTTAAACCACTGTGGAGAGGGGATGGGGTGAAGAGGGGATGGAGTGGAGGGAGAGGGAATGGGATGAAGGGAGAGGGGGTGGTGAAGGGAGAGGGGGGTGGTGAAGGGAGAGGGGGTGGGTGAAGGGAGAGGGGGTGGTGAAGGGAAAGGGGGTGGGTGAAGGGAGATGGGTGGTGAAGGGAGAGGGGATGGGGTGAAGGGAAAGGGGTAGGGGAAGGGAGAGGGGTGGGGTGGACGGAGAGAGGATGGGGAGGGAGAGGGAGAAGAGGTAATAAAATCAGAGGAGGGAGGGTTGGCATGGGAGCGAAGGGTAGGGTGTTATCAGGAGGGGAGGGAGAGCAGGAAAAGAAGGTAATGGTAGTGTGAGGAGGGAGGGTGGAATGGGGGAGGGTGAAGAGGGGACGGGAGAGGGGATGGTGGAGAGGGGAGATGGATAGGGGTGGGTGTAGAGGGGGAAGTTGGAGAGGGGAGGGTGGAGTGGAGGAGGGTGGAGAGGGAGAGGGAAAGGGTGGGTGGTAGGGTTGAGGCGAGAGGAGAAAAGAGAACGTTGGTAGAGGGAATGATGGCAGGGTGGGGGAGGGATGGTGGTCATGACATGTAGTGGTCATGTGTTTCATAGCATTTAGTGGTCCTAACGTATGACCTCTACATGCTATGGACCACTATGTTAGGTCATAGCATGCAGTGGTCATAGCATGAAGCTGTACAGCTGTGATCATGTATTCTGATTATCACACATCTTAATTTGATAATGGTAGTTATGCAGTTATTATTTGTATGGCAAGTTATTAATGAACATCATCGCATTGCGTATGCAAGGATTGTGCGTACTGCTAGTGTGTGCTGTATGTACCTTACCCTGCCCCTCCTCCTACCCCTTATCCCATCACTACATGTTAATGACCACTACATGAATTGACTAACACTAACAATAGATAAGCCAGTCCATTCTGTTTCTGCTACATATCAGCCCTGAACACCACATTCATCCCACATAAGTCCAGTCACACTCACAGACTACACTGTGAAAAAAAACCCCCACAAATGCATACAACTCCACACAAACACACACACACACCATTGCCTACTTGTAATAGACTATCAGAAATCACCGGAAAGGAAAGAAAAGGAGGGGGAGGAGGAGGAGGAGGTGGGGCTACATTCACTGATCTCCTTTTATTGAAGCCAAAACCTTGCAGTGGGGGTGCTGGGATACTGAACGACTGGTTGTAGAACTCTGGCCTTACACAGGTGACGGCAACGTAGAAGCCACGATCTTGGACCACCCTGTTAGAGCAGAACTCCACGAGCAGGTGGTCACTGTTAAAGTCTTCCACATCATCCCCTATGTCCTCCTCACTACCACACACCACCTTCCTGGTACCATAGGCCGAGCGGTCAAAGGTGATGCTGTCCAGACACGTCGACCTGTAACGGCTTTCAGTGGAGAAGGAGGAGATGAGGAAGTGGAGCAGCTGTCCTGGGTCACACTGGACGTGGTATCTAGGCAACGGTGGGGAGAATGGAGCACAATTAGGCAATGGCCTCATGCATGTGGGTGTGAGCAGAGCAGTCAGCTGGTGGCTGCAGGTTTTGCCATGATCACAATGTGAGTTGTTTGGGTGGGTTTTTTTTTTTAGATTTGTAATATCATAGTCATGAAGAAAAAGCATTTCTTAATGACAATGAGAATTGTGGGAAAGCAGCCCAAGGCAATAAAGCTACGTCATCATTATGAAGATGATGATGAAATTATCACACTCTGAAAAAGACATACTCTTACCAACGATATACAATACATTGGTAAGATATTGTCTACAGAGGCTGATGCCATTGTGAACACATAAACACATATGTGCACAATTCACACACACACACACAGATACGCACACACAGATACACACACACAGATGCACACACATACACACATGTGCACAACCTGCAGATTGCACTGTTTCTGTATTGCTTGTTGGTAAAGAATCCAGGAGAGGTTAGTGTGGTGGTGAAGTACATCCCACTGAGGGCAGGGTCTGAGGGGTACGTGAGGGTCAGGGGTTCAACGCTCACTCCTGCTGTTGGATCATCTGCTTCACAGAGCTGTGTCCCATTCTGAAATGTCCTGATGCACGTTCTGAAGCACGCACGATAGCTGAGGGAATTATGATTACAACAGACGAACATGATTCATAGCTATAATGAACACACACCAACACTCCCTGAGCCCAACCTGACTGGCTTCATACCCACACCCCTTGCATGATGAGGCAGCTTACTTTGGTGGGGGCACGGGTATGGCACTTCTGTTGCGAAGATGGCGGCAGGTCAGCGTAGATGAGCTGAGGTCCATAGGTTCTCTTGGTGTCCTGGTGAATGCCTTCAGGCACTGGGGTAGCTGCTGGCTAGCAACGGCCAGCACAAAGAGCGCAAGCTGAAGCAAGCCACCTTTTGTCATGCCAAACCTAACCACAATGGCAGCCAAAAATGACTTTAGGAGGCAGACGTATTATATAGAGCCAAGAGATGAGGTACTGTCCATATATGGGATGTATTGTGTCTTCTGATGCAGCTGAGATAGTGTGTGTGTGATGGGAGAGGTCACTTACTCTTCAACTTGCCGGTAAGAAATTTGGCACACAGTAGAGACAATTGAGATCTGTGTACATTGATGAGGATGCCAATATATGCTCCTTCTTTTAGGTGCACAACTGCCTTGTGCCCAACTATTGTGCCAGGTGTCTCAGCGAAAAGTTCGCCAAACTCCAAAAGTAACGATGCTAGTTCTGTATATTCCTGATGTTCCATACTACCTGATTCCTTCTTCATTTTAGGCTTGACATTACAGATGGTAACTCCTTTCGGCATATTCAAATTGAAACTAACACACCAGTCTAAGCCAAACAGAGGTTTATCCTGTTCCTTTACAACTGAAACCAACAGATGTTTTACCCTTCCAAATGCCCGAACTCGCACCTCTGTTTCCCCTAGAGTCTCCACTGGGACATTTGTGTATGCCACCAATGTGTCAGTTGGTTTGAGGGGAGGTGCTCCAACTTTCCTCCAGGTTTTTTCACTGATAACTGATCGAGCTGCACCTGGATCATACAGCATTTTGACTCTTACGCCATTTATCTCTGCTTCCAAACGTGCAGCACAACCCTTTACTGCCCGAATATGAATAGTGTTTACCTCTCCACAAGATATCTCCAGGTCATCATCATCACTGCTTTCAGTTCCTCCTGTTTCTTTTGCTTGTTTCATAGCATTTAATCTTTTCTTGCCTTTCTGTCCCTTGATGGATACTTTACCTGACTTGAGGCAGACCCTGGCATAGTGATTCAATCCACCACAGGCGTTGCATGTCTGCCCCTTTGCCGGGCACTCTTCTACCTTCTTGTGTCTGCTATACCCACACCTTACACAGTCTCTACCAGCATCTAGTTCTCGGTGCTCAGTCTTCCTCTGGAATTGTGGTATTTGTTTCCTGGCCTCTCTCAGCCGATGCACCTCCGATCCCTTCTCTTGGGGGGCCGCCATTTGTCGTATACTTTCCTGCTGTGTAGAAGCCTGTTCCAGTATTAGAGCTGAAGCTTCCACCTGTTGAAGGGTTGCGTCGTTTGTCGTGTGAAGCCGAAATAGTTCTTTCTGCCACGCATCGTTGTTAATTCCTATCGCCAATTGATCACGAAGCCGTTCCGATAAGGATGCCCCGAACTCACAATTTCCTGCTATAGCTCGCAGTGCAATGAGGAATTGTGTTACCGTTTCCTCTTCTTTTCTGTGCCTGAAAGTAAACTTCACCCTCTCCGCGAGGATACAAACCTTTTTTTGAAAATGTTTTTTCAACGCATCTTTTAATTGTACATACGTCTTCGTCGTGACGTCTTCTGGACGAAAATGGTCAACTAAGACCCTAAAAGCTTCAGTAGGTTCCTCCGTGTGTCCGCTGTGTTATCCCCAACCAGTAATCGATGTAGCGCCAGTTCAGTCTCAAACCGCTGCACGTAATACACCCATTCTTCTTCCTCGGCCTTAAAACGGTCGAACCGGAACCGCTGCACCGCATCACGAATAGAGTTTTCGTCCATTGTCCCTCGTCGCCAAATATGTAGGGAAATAGCTCAATTTGCACACTGATATGAACACGCTACAGATACATGCGCATCATGTAGAGTCACACAGTTAACTAACTATTAGTTCATATCCTAACAAAGGATCAGCATTGTACCGAAGCGGGAGGACTCTAACTCGTCGAACGTTTCGATTTTGAAGGTATTCCTCTCGTCGTTTAGCTCTCCTCTTTTGTTGACGGGAAGACTTCGCTAGCGATCAAATGAAATTCACACCTGCACATTTCTAATTATACGTGAATGTTGCCGTGGGAACTAGCCTCGTCCCCAGGCCGTCTTTTTTCCTAAACTTTAATTGACGGCCTGGGGACGAGGCTAGCTAGATATATGTACAAGAAAAACTGTCATGCATGTACTGCTATATCCCATGCACTTCACGCTCACAGAGCGTCCCCCCTATAAGCATAAAATGTTATTGGTTTGGACCCCCTGGGTGTGCGCACGCAACGAATGTCTCGTGGCAGTACAAATAGAATTTAAACTGCACTATTCTTTAGAGATCTAGCTGTAGCTGCATGTCGGTTTGCTAATATATATATATATTTATATATATCAGGACCTACGATAGTAGGTCCTATGTAGGATTGGCTCCGTAGGCGTGGTTTTCGATCGAGCGTTAGAAAACAGAATATACGCTTCGTAGCCACTTGCACAGCGAAACCGCTATCCGGAGACGGGTTGCAACGGTACTCCGTCTCTATCGAACATGACGGACTTCTACGTAAATGTCACGGAAACGTTTTGTGACGGTGCCCGTGTATGTGCAATGGTAATCGACGAACACCACAGCACGGTACCGTCCACATAGTTATTGACGTCATGGTCACGTGATATAAGTCACCTCCTTTCAAAATGAGCGGCAAGCGACCTTACTGTCACCACTGTGGGGAATACGAGCATAGATCTACATGTCCTGAGTGCTTCAAAATCAGCAGATGTAACACACATACTGGTCTCCAGGGAGGTGTGGACCTTCATGAGCGTAGCTTCATCAGGTAAATGTGTCGGTAGGCGCCATTTTTGTTGTTTCGAACCCCCTTCTTTCGTCTACAGGAATAGGTTGTAACGCGAAAGTACATGCTTTTCGTTATGTAAGTTGATGTCTGATACTTGTTTTTCCTCTCGCTTACCCTTTCCACGTCGTACTCTGGAGCGCCATGAGGTATGCCAATGTGTCACAAGTATGTAATTTTTTTGTAACAGATGAACGTTTGCTGGCAAGAGAGTTATGCCTTTCGCATTATGGTATACTCTTTCCAATCTGTAAGTTGTTTTATTATTGTTGGGCTTATGATTTTTGTTTCCTCGCTTACAGTGCCTTTCCGCGAAGTTACTTTGTCATTGGAGCGCAATGAGGTATGTGCAAAAGAATCTCTTTTTCTCACCTGCGACTTTTTTTATCAGATGAAGGTTTGATGACGAGAGAGTTGTGTGACTGTCGTACAGGTTTCACGCCCGTGTAATCAATACCGCAATTGTGTTTAAGCAAGTACTTCGTGTGGTTCTCACCCTATAATCATATCTTTCAACATGCAGGACAGAATCCTACCAGTACAGTTGTTCTGTACATCGATACGTACAGAGCCAAGCAAAATACTTGCGTTTCCCTTTCGCACATCCTATGTATTTGTATTTTCAAAACTGCTTCAGAATCTGAGAAAGTTGCATGTGATGGTGTGGTGCTGCATGGATAGAAGCGGCGCGGTTGCTTAAAACCCAACTTACGTACTGACGGTACGACACGGTAAAAAGCGAACCACTTTAACCGTCGATTTACCGAAGTGACGGATTATAACGTATAAATGACGTGAAAGAGTGACGGGGAAAGAGACGTTACCGTCCACTCTCAGTCCACAGACGGCCCGTTGAAATTGATTTCAACGGTATCCGCCTACATCAAAGAGACGGGTAAGGTCACGTGATGAGACGTTACCGTGTCCATGTAACGGTTTCGCTGTGTTGCCAGTCGCTATACAATCTGCCCAAAACACGCTGCATCTATAGTCCAACGCGCGATATTCGCAACCCGGCCGTTGTCTCCAGACGGTATAGTCGATCCCTCGAATCCGCCATTTTTTTCTTCTTCTCCTTCTTCTTCTTCTTCTCCTTCTCCTTCCTTTCGTCAAACATAACTCAAGTTAGGAAAAGCGGGAAAAAATGATATTTGCACCAAAATGTAGCGCTTGATGCGAAGTTTTATCCTGTATGAATATTGAAACTATATCGTTTATATCAGTTTCGATATAAATTAATAAAGAGTGTGCGTGGGTGTATTATTGCCGATTTATATAAAATGAAGCATACTTGCGGATGGACAGTTGGATAAGGATCGTAACTAAATGCTTGGACCCATATGTTGTCGGGCTTTCGTCTATACAAATTGCTATTGGAACTTTGATAAATTGCCTAGGACCATAAGAACCCGTTTACTAAGCACGTGACCTTGCACGTGTTTGTTTTTACAAGTAAATAAAAACATTCTCTAACGAGAGAGTTGTTGGTATATAGGATTGACCAATGGTGGTGTAAAAAGCATGAAAACAAGAGTGACAGAAATATTATTGGAAAATTGAAATAGGCCTATATTTAGCCCATTATTCAGGCATGTGTGTTGTATTGTGTGCTAAATATAGGCCTATTTCCAATTTTCCAATAATATTTCTGTCACTCTTGTTTTCATGCTTTTTACACCACCATTGGTCAATCCTATATACCAACAACTCTCTCGTTAGAGAATGTTTTTATTTACTTGTTTCATAAGTTTTTTTTCACCCTGCCATAGCAGTATTATAGTCATAATCAAATGTAGGAAGAGGATGGATGATCCCCTTTATCTCTTAATGCAAGAATAAATAACTTTAATAGTACTGCTGGTGGTGGGGGCAGCGCTGGTGGTGCCGGCGGGAGTAGCTGCTGGTAGTGGTGTGGGCAGTGCTGCTGGTGGTGGTGGCAGAAGCGGGGCTTCTGGAGGTGGTGGGGTGAAGGGGAGAGGAGTTGGAGGATGAATGTACTCTTCCTCCTCCGACCCCTCGTTGGTGAAAAACCCGCGAACGTTGTTAGCCATCTACATATACATCACAGAGAGTATGATTAAATTTTTACTTCTTTATTTTGTAAAGCAAAGTGCAGAGCCTTTACACATCTACATAGAGTATTATTAAATTTTTACCTCTTTTTGCTAGCGAATGAGTGGCTTTTATACTTGCAAAGCCTTACACGTGTGCAGACTGTGCTATAATTATATGAGTCCAATTCCATCATATTAATGACAGGGAGGGAAGGGGTGTATGCGTGTCAGTTGTGCTAAAATTCTATTGGTCAAATTTAATCCAGTAAAAATGGTCCCATCTAAACATGGAGGTGTATCCTACATGCAGTTAAGTTATGGATGGGTAGTGTGGGAACTAAGGAAGTGAACTACATGGCAGTACATGGCAGCATGTAGATCGATCGATAAGGATATGTTCTCAGGTGAGGTCCTATCTGTGAACAGGGTCTGCAGCTTTATAAGTGTGGGCAGAAGGTCTGTTTTTATTTCACTACATAAATGTGAGTGTGCTGCTAGAAGTACCTGATGGTGGCTTATCTTACTTACTGCTGCACAGGCAGATCACTACCCCTAAGAATAGCTTTTTCAAGACCACCATTATACTCCATTGGTGCATGAGATTTGGGTTTATACAAGGAGTAGCTATATGGGAAAAAGATATAGTTGCAGCTATTTAGTTCTCAGCCCTTGCAACTGTAACTATATTCATACAGTTGCAACATTCAGGCTAGACAAGGAAGTCTTCAGATAAGGAAGCTTTATCAGATTAAAATAATAGACACTACTGTACACACAGCTGAGTCACCATGCATGCTTTACATGTAAAGTGAATGGTTTTGTGCAGATCCGTGCTGTACATAGTCGGGCGGGCCCTACTACCCACAGGTAGTAGGGTGACAAACCCGACCAAACGCGGTAGTAGGGCCGCCCGACAATGCTGTACAAACGCTGCATGCACAGCTTTTTAATGTTAATACCAACATGCCATAACATACCTTTGGGTGGTAGTGGTAGTTCTGTGACCCCTACGGTACCACGTCCTCTCGGCAGCACATTTGCCAATCAGACAGCGGGATCATTTCAATACCGACTCCTTTCAGATGCTTTAATGGTAGCTGATATTTTCTTCCTATTAGCAGCGCGATTTCCCTCGAGGTCCTCTTCATATCGCCGCCTTTAGTTTTAGCAGCACGGTTCTCCTCGAGGTTCTTCATATCGCCGCCTTTGAGCAGCACGGTTCTCCTTGGGGTCCTCTTCGTATCGCCACCTTTTAGCAGATCGCTTAGATTCAATATCGGCCTTGTAGCTGTCGCGTACAGAGGCCTTCTTCATTTCGGGATCGGCCTTGTAGCTGTCGCGTACAGAGGCCTTTTTTTGGGATTGGCCTTGTAGAGCGCGCGGGCTTTAGCTTTGTTCTCGTATTGCTTTGGAGGTATTCC
>OY811977.1:8147180-8215005 GCA_963681505.1 Eunapius fragilis | reverse complement strand
GCACTTCATGCCTGCCTCAGCATGCTGATGCTTTGCTCCCAGATGTTACATTAACACCTATAACTGTTGACACAACACTTCAGCTCTAGCTGGCTTCTGACAATGTATGTCACACTTCATGACATGCTACAAGGTAGCAGAATAAGATGGCATAGCACTGTAATTCCAAACATAAATGTGTTCAAGATTTTTGAAAGAGAAGGTTATGTGCAAAAGGTTATATGTGCAAATGTGTAATGCTTAGTATACATATAATTAGCATGTCAGCTTGCTTGGGGCGTAGCGATGCTGGCGTATATGTGCATAAACCTTCCACAACCAATATGTAACATGTAAAAATTAAAATTAGTGTGTCCATATGCTGATTGATTGTCAAGAGATGGGGTACTTGAGTTGAATTAGCGATGGTAGCATATGAACTGTTATGTCAAACTTAATCATGTATGCTATGCATATGGTAGAGGATCTAATTGGGTGTAGTTATGTGTAGCTAACTTTTGCATTTTGGTGGAAGGTATCAAGTCTATACCTTATGCTAACTCTGATTCACAAGTTGTTATGTGTAATCCACATGTGAGAAAACTACAAACTATGAACTCATTACTCAGTGACAATTGGAATAATCATCACCCAAAAAAGTATGAGGACTTAATGCAACCATAGTTAACACGTCCAATTGAAGCCTCACTTCGGGTTTGATAAGCCATCTATTTTTACTTTCCCACCAATGAGGTGCAGCAGTATATATAAAGGTAATCTCCGAATCATTGCTCAGTTGTTCTACTCAAGACTATAATATGGGGTGCGAATATGGTTTGGTGTACTTCTCTTTTACATACAGATATGGATCCTACAATAGAAGATATAGTGGGTATGTACAGATCAATCGAGGACGAACCCGTTCCTCCTGTCCCTGCTCCACTTGCCACAGCTGATATCCATCCCTCTCACTCCTGCTTCAGTTATATTTATCCCTATAGGTAGGTACTTCAATATTTGACGTACGTGTACCGAAAAAGTGGTAACCGAAATAACGAGTAAAAATTGTGACGGAAGTGACGGATTGAAGTTGTACGGGATATAGAGCGAAGGCTTGTTTGTATTTGTTCGGTTGCAAGTGAGGACTCTGCTGTGCTTTTCAGGTAAGATACTAAATTATCTAAGCCTTGGTGCAGTCAAAACCTAGAAAACTAGACTTGTTCAATATTCTGCGCGCTGAAATAATGGTTGATTTTCATATTCTGCAAAACTTTTGTATGTGTTGAGCGGCGAGGATAGAGTTTTAATAAACAGGTTTCAAAGGTTATAATCTACTGGCATTTCTTTTCATGGATTTCAGACGATGCCCAAGGTGTTATCAAATGGCCTTCGTGTTTGCACTTGATATACGCTCTTTGTAAAACCAAATCACGTACAAAACCTCTTAGTGTAACAAGCACTTTTTTTTTTACTAGTTTCTGTAACTTATAAAACAGTGGAAAATAGTTTTATGTGTCTAATGATCGAGCACATTATAACTCTAATTAGAGCGTACCTTAATCTTCGAGCGGCGCAACTATTTAGTTGAGATTCTTTTATGGCTAATGCAACAGTACTAGGGATTAGAATTCTGTAATTTACAACCGATGCCCAAGGTACTTTTAAACAAGGTTATCATTTCAAGCCTAGTCCCCAGGCCAATTATATTGACTTACTTTACGGTCACAAAGTAAAAATATATGTAGACGTTGTAAACAAATCGTCAAAGTGTGTCATTTTGTATATTAGGATGAAGACTGCTGCTGATTTTATCAAGCATCTTGAAGAATTCAGAAGTGATATGAGTGATGACCATATTCTACAGGCTGCAGTACTAAGAAAAGGATTGGTGATGTACCTATATCAAATGACATAAATAGAAGCATTTCAGGCACTGCCAAAAAAGTGGCTTCTCTACAAGCTGGAGCATTTGTGAACATGGGATGCCTTACAGAGGTCAATACAACGTTTCACAGACACAATAAAAACAATCAAGAGGCATCTAGATCGGAATTGGGATGCCATGATTAAGCTCTAGCACAGATGAGCAATCCATCCTTCCAACTCAAATCCTTTCAGCACCTCATGCATACTTCTACCTCATTGTGTGTCCAGTAGTTGACAAGCCAAGTAGTTCCATCTCACAGAAGCTAAGACCCACTGTGAACAATGTCTACGCAAACAATTGAAAGTAAAAGTGATTTGGATTTCAAAGAAGGTGCTGAAGCAGAAGTTTCAAACTATTTTAAACAGAAAGCATGACAATCGCAAGCAACAGCAGGTTTTGAGTAGAAAATTAAGAATTGAAAGCAACCTTCGCTCACAATTAAGGGATCTTAAAAAGGTGGCTCAGAAAGATGCTGCAATAAAACATTCGAAAACTGCAAACTTATTGTTGAAGCAAACAAGTAGATGGTGTGAAATAACCCATTCAGAAGAAAACTGCAAAAAAAAACTGCAGGATGTGGCTGATGGAAAGGCCCAGCTGCATGACGAGTTCCCAGAACTACAGGATAATCAGAGAAGCACCATTACTGCAATACTCACCAATCCAGCCATAATTATTGGATTTCACTTTGAACATATGTGGTTTGTAGACAACCAAAATGTCCTTTACCAAGGTCATGTCTTATCAGTAAAGTAAAAGGTCAAATATGCCAAAAGTTACTGCTACCTACTTGAAAAAACGGTGAAAATCAGGATGAAAGACATGACGTTACTATGACCGTTTATGAGTTCTTAGTTGACTATATGTTACTGATGACCTGTAAATACCTAAAAATGCTATATTTGTATGCATATACATGTGTACCCTACATGTAGTTATATTCTGTCAAGATAATATTGAGTGGTACAATAGCTGCAGTAAAGAGAACATTAACCGTCACAATTTTTTCTATGATTGCGCATACCGTACCGTTCACTCAAAATGCAGTGTTTGGAACGCTGTAACTTTTGATATACTAAACCAAATATCATGCTTAAGGTGTCATTCTGCAGCATTTGTATTGCTCTTTTTGATGATAATAAAATCGCAACACAAAACACGATTTCAAAAAAATCTTGAAGTACCTACTATAGGAGGGGACGACTGGGACGTACAAGGCGAGGCAGGTTCTCGTTCAAGAATTGTACATGCTAATTTGAAAAAGCATTATACGCACGTGCATAGTCACCACATATACCACCACCACATATACCACGAACTAACCTCGCATAAGCAATCAGACCTGGTGGTACAGCAGCACATCTCCAATGCTCATTGGGAACCACAATTATGTAACATTATTGAATGCCGATGAAATCTTAATTACCGATAGTGCTAACTTAATTGGAACAATTGTATTACGTTATTGGCTTCAAGACAACAAACCAATCCCTCTGCATGGTAGGAAAAAAAAGCAAGGAAACAAGTAGATAAAAAATTTCTCTTTGAGAAATAGAGTGGGATGTAGGATTGGGATTGGTGGTGTAAAAAGCAAGGAAACAAGACACATGGATTGGTACCAGAATACAACAAGACGGTCCTACATTTAGCTAATTGAAATTCAAAGTGCATGGTTCTTGGCTAAATGTAGGACCGTCTTGTTGTATTCTGGTACCAATCCATGTGTCTTGTTTCCTTGCTTTTTACACCACCAATCCCAATCCTACATCCCACTCTATTTCTCAAAGAGAAATTTTTTATCTACTTGTAAATATAAAAACATTTGGGTACATCTATTTTCCCACAACAATATAACAAACACAAAAACTGGTTTTAGAATTAGACTAAAGCGGGTGCGAATTTCAGATTAATATGTCATCATAAAATGGGACAGACAAAACCATGCAGGCTTGTGCTATATAAAATTGAATTATCATTGTAGTGGGAAAATATATGGGCGTACATGTCATAGGCGGCCCCAGGGGGGGGGCCCAGGGGCCATGGCACCCCCCCTCCCCTGGTTATGGCGCCCCCCCAGCCCCTATAAGTAATTTTACTGTAGCGTTGCAGTATGATTACTACATGTAAAAATAGCTACTAACACTCATCTGAGCGTACAAATAGCGATTAACAAATGACTAAGATTGCAAAATCGATAATGCCCCTCCCCCTTTGGCGCCCTTCGTGGGGGTTGGCCCCTCCCTTCGGTAAGCGCTGGGGCCGCCTATGCATGTAACCAACATGCAGCTACAGATCTCTAAAGAATAGTGCAGTTTATATTCCATTTCTACTGCCACGAGACATTAGTTGCGTGCGCACCCCAATGACATGTGCACGCAGGACGGGGGGGGGGGGGGGGGGGGGGGGGGGGGTCCAAAACACTAAAATTTTATGTATAGGGGGGAACGCTCTGTGAGCATGAAGTGCATGGGATATAGCATGCCAGTTTTTCTTGCACATATATCTAGCTTGTCTTGGATAATTCAATTTTCAGCCTATAGGTGCAGCATTTAAGTCATATGGTGCTATGATAAACTGGATTACTGCATGAGATCATTGATTGAAGACTGACCATAAAAGGAGTTGTTGTGCAGGACGGCGGACGTTGTGGCTGCTAGGAAACCTAAACTCCTGCCACGAGAAAATTCCAAAACATGTGCACACCCTTGTTGGAGAGTCCAGACCTGTATAGCAATCAAAATGTTCAGTGCCATACGCCCCACGAGGCCAACACCCCTGTGGAGTAACCAGGTCAGTAATGCGGCAGATGTGTATATATCAGTGCGGCTATACTTGACACTGATCGTAGAATAAGTTACCTTAGGGTGCTAGGAAGAGTCTTACGTTAGGGTGGCAATGACATATGTCACTGTCAGTCAGTTTCCTATAATGCTAGGATGCAACGCGTTTGCTTTGTACTTGATACAGCTAGCGGCAGTTACTACATACTTGTATTGGGAATATATGCAGTTGGATACGTAACCTTTTTATAAAATCAAATCAGTGATTTGACTATGAAAATACGTTCTAGCTTCATTGGAAACATAATCATTTTATATTGATTGTAACACACTTTCGATTACCAGCACACCAAAATAACCAGGAAGCTCCTTTGATTCCATCCATGCAAGTTCACTTCTATTCATATACCGATTCTACTATTTTTACCATCGCAATAACAGATGTCTTTGAAAAATCCGTCATCGTTATCTTATTTGGGTCATCCTCGTTACACGTTAAATAGGGCATGTGCCACACGTCCGTAACTGCGCGGTAGTGTTGCCACGATTACCCGAACATATATCGATGTTTCATGCTTGTGGCTTGGACTCCCAGAGGTGTGTACCATATATCGGGAACCCCTTGAAATGATTTCTGGGGAGTAATAGAATTTGAACCGCTGCATGTATGCAGGCAGCATTCTGACTGTGGCATGCACGCATGCATTCTAATTTTATAGGTTAAATAGCAACGCGCACGGCATTCGTGTGGTGAACGGCATGGGCCCGTATATCTTAGCTTGCATGCATGCCGTGCCTGCGTGAGATTCCGAACGTTCAGGGCGTGTTATATGAATGCGTCGATCAATGTATGTATACAACAATTACTATTAGGCCATTCCAATATGAATGGTTGTTTCCCATCTCCCGCCCGCGTCAATTTTTGGTAACACATACTTTTTCGATCGCGTGTCGGTTCATTATGACGTAATGACATGGTGAAATGGCGATTTGAACGTATACTTCCTTGAAACATTGTAAGTACAAGTTAGTTTTGGCCCCAGACCCTAGGACATCACAGCACGGATGGATTACATCACTGCACGTTAGAAGCCAAATACACGTTTTGTGATATTATCGACCATGTATTCGGTGGCCCGTTGCAAGCACATCTGGTGTCATTTGATTTTTAAGCAGAGCTGGGCACTAGCAAAGATACGCTGGATATGGTATAGGTTTGAACTCAGTTATCGGGCAAGTTGTTGAGGCATTTGGTACGTTGGATTGAAAAGGGGTCACCCGCTGGTACATGCACTAGCGTGGCAAAGAAATGCGTTTGAAGTTCTTTTGCACTCTCAACGGTCAATACTTGCCTGATCCCGTTGAAGAAGGATAAAGAGACCAGGGATCATGCTTGTGAAGATGTTTGTGACAAACCTTACTATAAATTTGGCAGGGTTTGACTCCATGTGTGTATTGTAGCAATGAGCAGTCATTCACATCAGCTGAGCAATTCCCACAGTATGAACCACGCTCTCATCATCCACCAGTCAAGAAGTAAAAGTCGTTTGAGTCATAAAGACATTATATGAAAATGATGATAATGAATTATTAAACCGCCCGCCCGCATGACTTGTAAACCTATTGCAATAAATGGGAACCAACCGTTCATATATTGGCGTGGCCTAAAATGAGCAGAGTTGCGACATTAGGATTTGTACATTTAGGTTTGGGGTTTGGGTTTGGGGAGCCGTGGGCCCGCTCGGGAATCAACTTTTCACCCCCTCACCGAATCCGCCCTCAAATTTCACCCGTACCTCCCTCCCGACACTTTTCATTGAAAAATTTAAGCCTCCGCCTTCTCGGGTTGACGCCATCTTGGTATCGGGGGCGCCTGCGGCGCCATACTACCTCTCCTAATACGGCCGCTTCGGACTCAGACATCTGATTGGCGCCGCCGAGGCGCAGGGCACGACAAGGCGTAACCGTTACATGGATGTCAATTTTTAAATTCGAATTCAGTGTGGTCTACATATGCAAACCCGTTACTCCCTTTTATTCTATAAATTGATTAAGTCATACACTCCCATGCAGCACAACTAATTAAATTGACCTGATAATTTAAACATGATACATACATGTATCGACAGGATGATAAATTTGTGGTGCATATAGGCATGAGCAGGATCGACTCCACGAAATTCGATTGACATGCACATGCATTATCCGGTTAAGTACAACTCAAAATAAATCAGTGCGCTAAGGTTAACGTTTCCACCATTCATGTCTGAAACATATAGAGGCTTTTACGTAACATGACGTATACAGGAGACGAAATACTATTCAAATCAATACAAGTGCATAGAATTAACTGTATTAAGAAAGCCTTAATTGCTGCAGTAGTCTTGTGGCAAATGCAATGCGGAAGTTGGTGAGGCTGGCCCTTATACATAGCCCTAGCTCGGCTAGTGTCTCTATGGAAACGTGATACCTGCCCCGGCGCCAATTTGGTATATAATGGTCCCAGCGCGTGGATTGTTCATTGCGGTTTAGCTGATTTCAAGACTTCTACATGAGGATAACCGTTGCTTTAGTTCTTCTCGCTCACCTATACGCCGTATTTGCTCGACCACGTGAGTGTATGATGGGCATATACAGTATGCATACGTATACCTCAGTTTCAGTTTGTACATGCAGGGTTATCTCGTCATTTATCGACATCAGAATAGGACATAATTTGTTACAGATGGACAAACATTAATGACTTTCATCTGTAGCTTAAAGCCTCCCCCCCCCCCCCCCCCCCCCCCCCCCCCCCCCCCTTTGGCTTATATGAATAATATTCATATTAATTGGATCACGGTCCTCCCCGCCTGACAAAATTAAATCCTAGGCCGTTTACAGGGTTGCCGCGATGTATCGCGATATTGAATAATAAAATATTATATGGAACGTTCTATGGGGAAAGGGGTCTTGTGGATATGTATATATATAATTATAATTATATATATAATATTATAATTATATATATATAGCATTGAACGCAAACCTATATATCTCCCAAAATACTAACGCTATCGGTGGGTTCCTATATTTCTAATACAACATACCACACCATTACTATATGTGCAAACCCATTTTGGTGTCTTACTCATGCATGTGGAGTACCGAGTCGGACGTTACAAGGTCCGATACCCCATAGTGTTCAAAATGGCCACATCTTGAGGTAGGAATGTCCACATCGGTTCAAATTCGGTACTGACGTAGAAGGCTCCTGTCGCTATTGATTTGTTCTGTTCGTTAATTTATACTTTATCCGTTACAGAGATGTAGCTGCATGTGCAAAGTATGTGCACGGTATCCCGCTCGATTGGCGCTAGTTATATTCAATGGTGAGTGCCTAAATCATTGCGGCGAATCGAGCGGGAAACCATGCACAGCTATATCTCCATAACGGATAAAGTAAAACTCAGCGAACAGAACAAATCAATAACGACAGAACCGTTCTACGTACGTACCAAATTTGAACCGATTTGGACGCTCCATTTCTCGAAGATGTGGCCAGTTTGAACACTATGGGGTATCGGACCGTGTAACGTCGGTACCTCGCATGCGTAAGACACCGAAATGAATTTTGACACATAGTAATGGTGGGGTATGGTGTGTTAAAAATAGGAATCCGATAGAGTTAATATTTCGTGAGATGTATTGATTTGATTTGTATGCTATTATAAAATATATAAATGCACAAGACCCATTTTCCCATATAGAACGTTCCATATCGCGATATGCGATACTGTATTTCGCGATACCTTTTGGTCACAAGTAAATAAAAACATTCTCTACGAGAAAGTTGGTGGGATATAGGATTTGATTATGACATTGGTGGTGTAAAAAGCAAGGAAACAAGGTCTTATCAGAAGGGAAAATGTCATAGTCCTATATTTAGCACATTTCTAGGGCATGTGTTGTTAGTGTGCTAAATGTAGGACTATGACATTTTCCCTTCTGATAAGACCTTGTTTCCTTGCTTTTTACACCACCAATGTCATAATCAAATCCTATATCCCACCAACTTTCTCGTAGAGAATGTTTTTATTTACTTGTTTTCTTAATTTTTTTTTCATATATTATATAAAAGCGAGTCCTCCAGCCGATTCTGAAGCTATTGATGAAATTTTCATCGCTTAGAAATGTTCCTGTCCTGAGTTATGCGTTGCCAAGAAGAAGGAGGAGAAGAAGAATAAGAAGACGACCCGCCCCTTGTTCTGAGACTGGGTACGAGGACGGGCAGTACACTCTTGTTCTCAACAACCACGCGGTTCAGCGACATGAAAAAAAAACGAAACTACTCATTTTTGACTTCTAGATCGATTGCTAAAACAAGCTACACGATCCGATCGTCGGGAGTGTTGTTACAGACGGGTCGCGTTTTTTAATGACATTCATAGTCGTGGTCAAATCCTATATGGAAGTTTCTAACGAAACTTCCGATATCGAGATCAAATGTGCATGGGATATACAGAGACAGACAGAAGAAATTTAGCAGGTGCAACTTGTGTTCGGTATAAGTACTTTTATTCGTAGGAGAATTTTTTTTTCTTTTTTTATCGGGGTGGGGGGGGGGGGGGGGAGTGAGCTACTTGTATAGCGGCCTAATTACGTACTTCGCATTATGCCACTGAAGGATCAGTAGCTAGATATTTCCTTATACCAGTTTGGGAGATAGAATTCACCACTCCATACAATATGATATGACTGTTTATGTTTTGGTTCTTTTGTCGCGGCCACAACAACGTAGCAGCCTCAACTTACATGCACATTATTTGCTCCATGAATATAATTTAAAAATATAGCGATGTATCGCCATATAGACGATATCGCGGCAAAAGACCATATCGCGGCGGCACTGGTCCTGTATTTACGAGTATCAGTAAACTATACAGTTCCATGAATTAATTAATTGTCATCTTCACAAATTAATGCGCATGAATTTCCCTTATACAGACACAGTCGTCTGCGACATAGAGTGCTTGGTCTCCCCATGCTTCTTTGCTACGTGCGAGCTACACCCAACAGCTATTTGCTTTGCGCCAAATTGTTGTACTCCGGCTCGATTCTTCATTGGAAAGAAAGATGTTACAGACACTTGTCAGTGATAAACCATATACACTTCGGCCAATCAGCTAGAGGAACAGTTAGCTGTTTAACTGATATTAATGGTCTCATAATTCAGTGAAAAAGTTACGCATCGAGCTAGGGTGCATGAGGCATAATTGGTGGGTGAGGCATACTGGAAGGATGGGTATTATCGAACATGCGTTAGCAAGCTTCTATATGGGATTGTTTGGTATACTAACAAGTATACGAAATCATGAACAAAAACTTGCGTCTAGAGCTAGGCAACCAAGAAACGGGTCGCTTACATTATATCTGCTTAGAAATAAAATCAACACCCCGACGTTGGTGCAAAGCCAGAATATGGCATTTTAAAAGCCGCAGTAAGTATAACAACACGCACTTTTTCGAACGGCTTTGGAAAAAAAGGGAAATAAACATATACATAAAACATATACATAAAATAAACATATACATATACAAAAAGGGAAATAACATATACATAAGAATAAAAACAGGAAGCGAATATTTAAGCAACTACTGGTGTGATGTTTGCTATGCCTAATAAGGACCCAGTGTGTGAGGGGACATCTCTTGAGTTTGCTCTCTCAGATTGATGACCAAGAAACATTGATTTCCCTAGCGCTTCCAAGTCGTGGCTAATAGTAAAAGATGCCAAACTTTCTGAGGCACACACGATATTTCAAGGTTATGGTATCCCAATCTCCAGCGAGGGGAAACGTTACCTTGGTGCTGCAATGGGTCTGAATCGTTTGTGAATTTCTAAGTCAGTGAAAACGTTTTTGAATGGATCACTGAGATTGAGCTTCTATCCGAGATATCATTAACCCAACCACACTCAGCTTATGCTGCCTTTACTCATGGTCTATCAAGTAGATGGTAGTACCTTTCCAAAACAATACCCATTATTCAAGCACTATTCAACCTTTGGAACATGCAATCAGCAAGTCATTTCTTAATTCCTCGTCTCACTGGTCAAAACACATTCAACTGCCAACTCAGATATTTGTTAGCCCTTCCTACTTGACTTGGTGATCTTAGAATCATTAAGTTGGTTGATCAATCTCAGCGTATTTTCGACAATTCAATCAGACTCACCAGGCCCCTGGTTGACCTCATTAACCAACAATCAACATCTTTGCCATTTGAAGTCGTAGAAGCTCAATCCACTGCTAGACGTGAGATACGTCATGAGGTAAAACTGTTTGTCCTTTGTAACAAGCTGTTCACTAAGTTACCAGCTTCTCTTCAGCGATCAATGGAAGTTGCCAGTGAAACTGGTGCCTCCACATGCATGGCTTTCTATGCTACCTATTCAAGAACATGGCTTTGCCTTACATTTAGAGATGCTCTTTGTTTGCACAATGATTGGCAGGCTAACCTGCTTCCTTTGACCTGTGTTTGTGGCAAGTCATTTTCTATTGAACATGCCTTAAACTTTCCCTGGGGTGGTTATCCATCAATTCGGCACAATGAGTTACTGGACATCAATGCAACATTGCTTACTGAAGTTTGCCACAGTGTTGGAACCGAGCCTGGTCTACAACCTTTATCTGGTGAGTTTCTCAAGTGCAAGACAGCAAATGATGTGGATGATGCTCATGTAGACATTGTTGCAGAGAACTTTTGGTGTCGTAACAGACAGAAGAGCTATCTTGATATCAAAGTGTTCAATCCTTTTGCCAAGTCTTATGTGAATGAATCATTGACCCAATGCTATCATCATTTAGAAATGGACAAGAAACGTGCCTATGAAGCCAGAGTTTGTGAAGCCTAGAACTTGGATGTTTCAAAACCACTGGTGTTTTCTACTTCTGATGGATTAGGTCCTGCTGCCAAAACCTTCTATAAGAGGCTTGCATCACTTATTGCAGAAATGCACGATCAGCCATACAGCCTAACCCTTTTTGTCTTCGTGCCAAATTGAGCTTTTCGTTGCTACGTTCTGCAGTCATGTGTCTCCGTGGCTCTAGATCTTCATACCATCAAGGTGCTCCCCACTAGACTCTGCCATTGATCTGTCCTGCTCAGCAGGCAGAAATGATTAATGTCTTGTTTGTTTGCCCTGATGTTTGTGTATGTTAGTATATCTTGTATGCATGTTAACACCAACATATATACATGCTTGTATGTATATTACTATTTTAAGCAGCCATCAATATTAGAATAGCCCAGCTGTTGGACTTTGCTGCATATTGCTCAATACATAAATACACATGCATGCTGATATTAGTCTTCCTTAGGGTGTCTGACTTATATGGGTGGGAGGTCTCCGGGAAGGTTACAGTATAAAAATCAGCTTATGGTAAAGGTACCAATAATACATTTGTGGATAAATAGGTCTGCAAGAGGGATTCATTAAATTTTAATTAGTCACAAGCATTGTTTTTCTTGTTCTAGAAAATTGCATATATTGTGTACTTCATTCTCAAAAAAATGTTAATTCTAAATCTAAATATGCTAAATGGAAGCTGTGTATTTGAATCATTGAAGAGGCATAAACATTTATGTAAGAATAAAAACAAAGCAAACATTTAACCACGCTACTAAAATTTAGTGTGGTGTGTGTTGTGCCTTATCTTGCATGCATGGTTTTAGAGTTTGCATTCTCTAATTATTTTCCAGATAACAATATCAAGAATGCACGTATTACAGTGATCAAAAACTTCTATGCTATGATGTTGGACTCCACTGGATACCGCAAGAGTTATGCATAGTTATGGATACAATACAGTCCTTTCTCCTATAACGTAGTTCAATGGAAGTATATTTTAGGAAGCCTCTATATCCACAACACTGCCAAAGATCTCAAGGGTGTAGAGGGTTATCATGGACAAAGTTGACCTCCCCACACTAAATGTGAAACTGTCTACAACAAGGAGAGAAAGGACAATACTTGCATCACTAATATAAATTTCGTTCGATTTTCTGTGAACTCTTTTATGGGGAACTTTTTATAGGAACCTTTACCATAAGCTGTTTCTTAATGTGAGACCTTGCACTTATAGAAGTCATACAATATGTGTGTTTGTGTATGGGGGGTGGGGGGGGGGGGAGATAGTAATTCCTACAGGGAATGCCACCAGGTTCCCAGGATTGATGTGGAAAGAAGGGAAAGTTCATAAGTGGGGGTAGCTGGAGGGACATGAGGGCAGGGATTCTGTGGTTCTGATTTGGTGGGCGACCCTGAGGGGACTTGGTGACTTTTCCGGTGCGTTGCTCGGGGCTTTTTGTTAGACCTGGATAAGGTGCTCAGCAATTTGTGCGGTGCCTGGGCTTAGAAATTTGTGTGACAATCATGGTGGGACCAGGTCCCCATTCCTATGCATCCCTCTGGATACACTTCTCCCATTCTGTGTTTGATGATGGTCACTACCAATTTCTTTATTCATTTTACATCATGTAAACACATCTACTTTTCTTCTGGTTTTCCTGCATGTGTATGTCCACTTGATTTGGGTGTTCTCATCTTCCTGTGCATCAAAGGCTGTCTCAGTCTCCCTTCATTTCTTTAGGTGACATATGTTGGCTGTGGAGCTGGTATATACCTCACACACAGAATCCACAATTCCTTTTGATGAGTTTCTTATCATCCTTATGTGGCGGGAGGACACTGCAGGGGTGGACACAGGAATTTAGGAAGGGGGGGGTCCGGCATGAATAATCAACAGGGGGAGGGTGCGGAAGCTTTTGGGGGTACCGTACTTGTGCACTGGATGATACACTATATCACGTGGGTTTGCTTTCGTTAATAGTATTGATACTTAATTTATTCATCATCAGATCTGGGGGGGGGGGGGGGGGGGGGGGGGTCCGGACACCACAGAACTCCCCCCCCCCCCACCCAACCTGTATCCGCCACTGGACAGGATTGTCCATTTCAGCAGGGGCTGGGTGTGCAAGGAATGGGGTGGGGGGGGGGGGTTCTCCACTTCATTAGGGGCTGGTCGGGCTTAGGGATTACATGGAGTGGAGGGTCTTGGGGTGGTGGGTGATAGGAGTTTCTCAGCTGAGGTTGGGCTATAGGTAACATGAATACTGTTTATAAAGGACCTTACTTGTTGCATCACTCCCTCCATCTCCTCCCCCGCTGACATCAGGCACTTGTCCAGGAGCAGGAATCAAACATAAGGGATCGAGTGCCAACTGATTGCCAAACACAGTTATTATGACATCACCAGCTGAATTTAACTTTAATTGTTCCAACTTTTCACAAGTACTGTATATAGAATGCATATGGGTATAATCTTAATTGAATCCGGTGTTCCATGCTATCTAATGTTAGCATAATTATGTACATACAATTATGAATTAATGAGTGATTTACACTGTAAGAGCGAAAGTGTGAAGGTCATCTATTGTCACACCCTGGAAGTCCACACCAAGAGTACTTGGTGTGATTCTCACACAATGCTAAAATTTGGGTAATCTTACTCCTTCTAACAAGGAATGACATTATTTATTAAGGAGGGAAATTACACCAAGTATTAAAATTAAGTACCGTTTCAAAATAACCTTATTCTAGCGAATAGAACATACAGGTCGGTGCATATAAGGAGTCATTTTTAGTTTCTCGGGTTGCTGTAGTGTAAGTATCCAAGTTAGTACGTTATTCTGGATTATTACTGGTGGTTAAAGGTGTACAAGCTAGCTACTCTAGATTCGACTCCTACTTGTATGAATTTCATCTCTATCACACTGCGTTACAGGTGATGTCACTCCAGGCTTGGTGTGATGGTCATACCTATTATTAGTGTCCTACAAATATTCACACCACGAAATAGGCTGGGCTGTGTCTCCATAACCTCCCCTCTTTGTAACTGCATCCTCCCCCGGCCTGCACACTTTTGTTTTTGCAATCAATTGAATTTTATTCCACACCACATGTGGAAACTGGTTGGGCTGATTAACATTCATTAGGTTAATTAATTTCATCGTTACTGATTATTAATATCTACGGATAAATCAATTAATTTTCAATATGCATGTTCATTCGGTCTGCAAAAAAATGATTAAAACGCTCCGAAAATACGTTGCCTGTGCTCTGAGTTGACTATGAACTCCCTGGCTGCTTCTTCTAGATCCAAAGCATCTGTACGTTCTTTGTGAACGTGAAGCAGCATAAGATGGTTCAGTCTCTGTTGAGACATAGTCACATAGATGAGCGAAGATATGTTTTCAACCTACGCAGGGCACTAAATGATCGCTCACAGGTAGCATTTGTAGCAGGCATGATCAGAATGAGTTTCAGTACAGTGCACACTTGATCCATTAAATGTTTTTTGGCAGGTGAAACACTGCCTGGACAAAAAACGAAGGGCAGAAAAAACCTTCAACAAGCACTGGCGATTCGGAAGCTTTTCTTGAGCATGAAGAGTGGAGAGAGTTTCGCCGATGTCTTTTGTAGTGGACGGTAGAGTATACAGTTTCTCTACCGACTGTGCATGGCAATCACTTGATTCGTGTTTGCGAAACGCATCAGTAGCTGCCTTCCAGTTATTGTACCCTCTAGTCAGAAAGGCTTCCTCGGCATTTTTTGAACTCATTTTGAAATCTCTGACAGCCTTAATTATAACGCAAGTATGACAGAATACCTTGTCATCCGACTCGCTGTAATGTAACCATTTCCACTTCGAAACCAGATCGGCTGGAAGCTATGGTGCTGTTTTCCTATCTCCCTTCGCGGGAATTTAAAACCTGCGGATTGATGGGGGGTGTCTGATACTACGAGTAATTTTGCTTCGAATGTAGTCATTGAATACGTACCAGCTGCTGCGCAATAAACGATAATTTTAAGAACTGTTACGCAATATATTAATAGTTATAACATGGCGTCGACAGCCAAATCTGGTAGGGCTATAGCCCACCCAGCCCACCCGGTTCCGCCGGCCCTGAATCATTGGTGGCGTATGTACAGGTATTTAATACCTGTACATACACCACCACCGGGTAACAAAGTTTACTTGGTCAACGTCAGTTATGACGTACTATAGATCCCTTTCAAATGAAGTCAAAAATCACATGAAAATTAACTTAATGAAATTCATTTGGCGTTAATTCAATGCTGTCCGCCATCTTGGTGCTCAAGTTACTATAGAACGGTATGGGCAATTTACAGTTTTTAATTATTTATGCCTGTATTGGGTCTCGTAATACTTTCGTATTCTTACCATGGAATGATGTCAGTGTCCACTGTAAAAAAAAAAATACAACCAAACTCATAATCACTTACTGTGAACGGTACAGTAATAACCAAAATCTTTGCTTTGCCCATACCGTCCTAAGCACCAAGATGGTGGACAATAAATAATTATAATCTCAATGAATGTCATTGCTCACGCGATGAAAAGGGTATATTATGTATGCAATGAGACAAAACTCCGTTTTGAAAGGGATGGGTGCACATTTTTTTACAGAACAGAAGGTATACAAATATTTACTACTTGTCCCTGCATCCTATTTAGGTTTACTCCCAGTCTTTGGTTAGTCTCTTACCCAGACCGTCTATGACGTAAGCGATTATCGCTGTAAACAGTAGTGATTATACTGTTTACAGCGATAATGCAAGCAGCAGAAAATTTTAATTTAGGCGCAGTCTCTATAAAACGCTATGTTCCATAAAAACGCTACGTTCCACAAACGCTACGTTCCCAAAACGCTACGCTAGTCCCACGCAAACTGTACGTGAACGTTAATTGAGTGCGACGCTAACGTTACGTGTACTTTTTGTGACCGCTACTGTACATCAAAATGAAGACGAAAATAATGATAAAGGGAATTTCTCATACGGGGTACCGACATTACAAGGTAGGTCCGATACTCCATAGGGTTTCAAACGGCCACATCTGGATGTACAATGTATTTACTAGTAATCAAATGTGGTGCAAATGTGTTTGCAAATATGGTACATGTGACATCAACACCGTAGTTCATATGAACTATAGCGGAAGTGCACCACATTTCAGTGATTATTTTATACAGTGTAATGTTAAATAAAACTTTCTAACGCTCGATCGAAAACCACGCCTACGGAGCCAATCCTACATAGGACCTACTACCGTAGCTCCTGATAAATGACCCGCGGCAGGAGACCGATCTTGTTATCGAATTGTCACTTTAGGTAAATGAATACTGCATTGTGCCCATTCACACCAGCCATCAAACAAATTTCCTTGCCGACCGCCAAATTTTTTGGAGGTCCATGCACGGTTAATACCTCAATTAGGCTGACAGTTACGCTGATATAATTATTCGTTTTTTCCGTCTGTGCGATGCGTTCAAGCCAACCGTATATATCGTCTAGTTTGACGTTTTTGACGGTTGGCGGGCGCACCGCGGCATCACTGCTTGGCAGCAAACAATCAATCGGGACAGTTAGTCGTTTGCAACGTACATTACCGATTTCACGATCCCGCTCATCATGCCTTAGTTCGTATTTTGGATTGTATGTGTTTGTGTGTGAGTGTGTGCGTGTGTGTGCGTGTGTGTTGCGTGTGTGTGTGTGTGTTGCGTGTGTGTGTGTGTGTGTGTGTGTGTGTGTGTGTATGTGTGTGTGTGTGTGTGTGTGTGTGTGTGTGTGTGTGTGTGTGTGTGTGTGTGTGTTCTCCTGTGTGGATGAAGGAAATAAATAGTAGTAAATAGGATGCAGGAAAAGGTAATACAATTTTTTGATACAATTCGCACATCAACACTTACATTTATTTCGACGCTCCGAAGTATATGTGTCAATGGTCAATATACATATACCTGCGCTTTCATGATTCTTTCAGTAGAAGTTGCCAGGTGTCCCCAATCTCTGTCAGAGCGAACATGTAGCTTCACGCTTGGTTTTTAGCCATCTTCAACATACAGTGACTTGGGCATCACCTCCTCCCGCGCTACCCGCTCCTTTTTTCTGCTATACTGCCCTCAGCGTTCCTAGCACTTCTTGCGTCCCTCTTTCTTCTGCTATGTCCCACTGCATTTCAAGCGTTTTACTTCTCAGTTGTCTGTTTCTCTCATGTCTATTCAATATCCTCTAATATATTGTTTCTGCTGAGATACTCAATCAATTTCAAGCGTATGATTTGTGTTGTGCATTGTGAAATTTTAGTCATTCAATGACATTAATGCATATTGTCCAGTCATGAGTTCATGGAGTTGAATGGTATATGCCCATCTTTGCAGGTGCATATTCCTCCTCCGTGAATGTAGGACCATAGATGGCAGGACATAGTAAATAAAAATGTCGTGGACTTTAGTAAGAGGAAGTAAATATATCAGTGTAAATAGGATGCATGGAGGAAAAGGGACAAGTGATAAACCTACTATATAAGCAAACGGCACTCAATTCCGAATACGTCAAAACTTGAAATCATCCGAGAACTCAGCCGGCTCTGCAAACAAATGGCACTCCTGAATAGTCTTGTGGTGTGCGCATTATTTATCATTGGCAAGAGCAAAAACTCCGATGCTCAGGTGGGTTATTTACACAGGGGCGACGGAAGGCGCGCGGGGGCAAATATCGGACATTGTCATAGGATGTTACTTTAATTTGTAAAAGAATACAATATATACGGGGTGATGATCCATCGATGTCTGATGTTACTGTATATCCCTCCGAACGACGAGTGAACCAGATGTATTGATAGTTTTATAATATGCACATGCATGTAGTTCTATTTTGTCGTATATGAGTATAATAATCGAGAATAATTGTTTTCATGTAGGTTAATCCAGCAAATTTTGCATGTGTACGAACAAGTCCAGTTGATCCAGAAGTATGGAGCAATTCACAACCACAAGTGTCTCTCACCCACATGTTTTGTGGACAAATTGTAAATGGAATTGCCCAAGGAGTTCACTCCCTTGACGCACGTGCAGCTCCATCTACTGTTGTCAAGGTCAGCGGGTCTTGTCCTGCTTTCAGACAGTTTCCATGCTGGAATAATATTGACGTATGGAATGCAAATGGAAATATGTTCGTGAGGAAACCAATGCAACCAGGTCTATTAAATATTCAGTTCTTCTATCAGTACACTCCAGTACAGTTAGTGAGCTACTTAACGACGTTGTACAACTCTAAAAATTGCTTGAATATTATCCAGCCCAATGCACGCAATTGCTCAGAGTCAGCATCAACAATATCCTTGATCACGTGACAGTTACGTTTGTAAATGCTCAACGTAGGATCAAAACAGCATGGCCAATACGACCAGAAGATGAGCCTAATGCCAATTGCCTTATAGTGTGCAAAGTGGCTTTCACTGGTGAGTACATCTGCGAAGGCCTGTATATGTCTAGATATTTAATAAATTACGTGGTTAACATGTCTGTGTTGCATGACTATGTAAATCGGATTGTATTTCTAATGAGGTGGTATAGCAAGGAGTGCATTCATATGGCCTAACCCCACTAGTTTAGATGCACCTGTAGAGTGATTGTACATGCAATAAATACATATATGGGCTTAATATATAGGTATGTGGGAATTTTATTGCTTGCAAAACCAAGCAACTCATGAATAGAAATTAGGGTGTGTCTTACTCATACACGTGTGAGGTAGGTGGAATTTAATGTGCATATAAATACTTCAGAAACCAAATCTCCCTTTCTACTATCCTTCATTAGCAGTGTTTATTAGTAGCAGTGATGCCTATAGGGGTTATTCACGTCTAAGTCCCAATCCACAATCTTTATACAGTACCGGCTCGTAACAGCGGAAAAGTCACAGCTCGCAACAACGGAAATTAAGTCATATTCATGGTGGAGTTGGGAAAGCTGTTGGTACAAGTAAATAAAAACCTTCTCAATGAGAAAGTTGGTGGGATATAGGATTTGAAGGCAATGGTGGTGCAAAAAGCAAGGAAACAAGGGTCTGTAATAGTAACGGAAAATGTCATAGTCCTATATTTAGCGGCCCGTTTGTAGCATATACTATGTTTGTGTGCTATAAATATAGGACTATGACATTTTCCCTTACTATTACAGACCCTTGTTTCCATGCTTTTTGCACCACCATTGTCTTCAAATCCTATACATATATATCACCAACTTTCTCATTGAGGTTTTTATTTACTTGTTTCCTTCATTTTTTAAAATGCACATTATTCCGATGCGTATATTTGATGTAGTTGATGATCGTAATTGATCCGTAATTGATCTGTAATGTTCAGCCACCAATGTCATATTGCAAACCAAGCTTAGAAAGAGTAGGTAGCTACTGGTGCAAGCACAAGTACGACATACCTTTGAGTGACCTTAACTCTTTTCGCCAAGCGAGCATGTTCGGGACTCTGTCAATATCGTTGTCTTTAAGCAGCCCTTTCATTTTCAGGCTCCGCTCGATACCTGGCGCATCGAGAGGTCCGTTTCTTTTCAGGCTCTGCTCGATACCTTGCGCTTCGAGAGGTCCGTTTCTTTTCAGGCTCTGCTTTGTAGCTCGCTTGGGCAGAATCTAATACGTCGAGGTACTTTGCTCGTCGTTTGGCTTTCTTCTTTTCCTGACGTGAAGGCATTTTGAGAAAAACACCTTCACTAAGTTACCAAACCAACAACGATCGAAGCTTTTATAGTACGCAATATTAAATACATGTAGTGCCCAATTTGCAAAACCGGATACATGCCCCAGTTAATTATCACTACGTGTAGTGCCCAGACCGTACACGTATGATTATATCATGCATACTACTAGTACTTCGTATAAAGGACCTATCCGAGTCGTGTCAGTGCAGTAAGCTTAACTATACGTGATTTGCTAACACAACCACCGATATATGTCATGTAGCCTCGAGACGTTTTGACCACAGAAGCGACAATGCCAACGAATTCTGAAGCCATTGGTGTGATTTTCATTTCTTAAAAGTGTTCCTATCCCGAGTTATGCGTGGTCAAGAATAAGAACAAGAACAACAAGAAGAAAAATACGTGGGACTGGGTACGAGCTTGGAAAATAGTTTTGTTCTCTACAACCACGCGGTTTTGTGACATCAAACAAACACGAAACTGCTTGTTGTTGCCTTCTTGTACGATGACGACAAGAAGATAAGCCATCCGCTCATCAGGAGTCTTGTTAGAAGTGGGTCGCGTTTTTTGACATTCATAATCGGGGTCAAATCCTATATGAGAGTTAACGTAACTCTCGATACATATAGCACACCCCTACCGCTTTCATCAATGAAAATTCATTTGGTGAAGGGTGGCTCAGATCGATCGATATTGATAGATGAAAGTAGTAAGGTTGTGCTATGAACACCACGAATATGCCTTATTTTCCATTGTTGAGAACTGTAACTTTTCCGCTGTTGCGAGCAGGTACTGTAACTATGGGATTTGACCCGACTATGAAATCATTAAAACACGCGACCCATTTATAACGAGACTCCTGACGATCGGATCGTTTAGCTAGTTGTTGCATGTAATCGAACGAGAAGGTGATAGTGAGTAGTTTTGTCGTTTTTTTTTTGTCACAAAACCACGCGGTTGTAGAGAACAAAAGGGTACTGCCCGTTCTCGTTCCCGGTCCCAGAATTATCCTCCACTTACTTCTTCTCCTCCTTCTTGACCATGCATTACTAAGGATAGGAACACATTTAAGAATGGAAATTTCACCAATAGCTTCAGAATTGGCTGGAAGAGTGCCTACTATGATCAAATAATTCATGGATATTTTGGTAATTGTATTGTTGATTTCTGAACGCTACTCGCATCATTACGGCAGAATCTTGACAAGTTTAGAATTGTCGATACCAAACCAGAAAACTACAGAAGCAGTAGCAAATGATTTAACAATCAACTATACGGTCTGCGTATGACGTATAATTAGATATCTTGGTACCCAGATCCATGGACGCCTAGACTTACGGATTAAATCACTCTCTACGTGCTGGGGGGGAAGGGAGCAGTGATGCAATATGATTTCAGTGATTTGTGTGTGAACAAAAATCAATGAAACAAGTAAAAAAAACATTCTCTATGAGAAAGATGGTGGTATATTAGGATTTGAAGGCAATAGTGATGTAAAAAGCAAGGAAAACAAGGTCTTATCAGAAGGGAAAATGTAATAGTCCTATATTTAGCACATAAACAACATATGCCCTAGAAATGTGCAAAATATCTGATCAGTGTATGTTCGCATCAGGCTCATTGTATGCTAATTTTGCTCAATTGGATCAATACCGATAATGAATAATTCACCTTCATATTACCTGGTTAAACTTTGTCTAGACTTTTTTTTTGTAAAACATAGCCTTCTGAACAGAGCTATGCTTTGTGTTTGAAAAAAAACTACAAACGGATCTCCAACGGTAGCCGTAAGTAGCATACTAACTCTTTCATTCGTCTTTCTATCACTATGGCCTATGCTCGATAAAAGGTGTGTTCCATTCAGGAATTAAAAAGCGGCATTCCTTACAAAACTAGTATGTATAAGTTTGTTCATAATTAATAACTTAATGCTCCATGCAAAAGTACATTGCATGAATCCTGATGAATAGTGAAATGTTGCATGTGGTGGTTAACCGATCGAGGGGGTTGGAGTAACTAAGCGCGTGACTTACATAGTGCTGCCAAGTCGTTGATCTAGCTACGTGGTGAATTCTTTGCTTCATGTGTCTTCCCACACCCACACACACCACCCCAGTTTATTATACCACAATAGTTATTGTGGATATCTGCATGTCCAGCAATGTCCATGGCATTTGTTTTAAATTCAAAGAGCACTTGGCCTTTGCAAGAAGAACAAATTTAAGAGAATTTTACATGACAGCAAATTAAGGCGAAATGGAATGTTCATGTTGGAGCTCTGATCTTGACCCTCTCAACAAGGTCTATACAGTTTCAAATTCTCAGTTTATGAGTACAGTATGTCCCGCCACTTGATGGGTAGAACTGTCGGTAGTGAAATTATATCCAGGGATTCATCCTGGCCAGCGAAAGGGAACTATAATTTGCCAATTCAATCTTCAACCGATATCTGATAATATTTAGATGCACTTTAGATGGCTGTCTATGGATGGGTTGCAATGTTTATATGATCGAATGTTATCTGTATCTTATTCCCCTTCCCCCCTATCTGTATGGAAATATTATTAGCTTCGATCAAATGACATTGTTTGAGTCATTTGGTGTTCCATAACAGATGATTAGATGCCCTATCTCGAGCGGTGATGCTCCACCCACTCTACTAACTTTACCTCTTTCGCCATCATGGATTGGGTTATTTAACTTATCCACCGTATTATTTTAATTAGGGCATGTGGAGCTGATGCTCTAAAATAAAATTTTCTTTTGCATTTTCAGTGCATATAATAATATCACTTTTAACATTTAATTCTTCTCCTTAGGTATCATGGATGCCAAACTGATAGGCAGCTATTGATTACTAAACACACTTTGAATGATGCTAAGTGCTTAGGAACAGTTCATTTTTGATTGCTGCTCTTTGACTTAATACAGATGTATAGTTGCAATTCAATTAAAATTTCTACAAGTACACTACACAAACACCAATGCACACGAAGTGTGCTCTCCAAACAACACGCATGTGTGCACACATGAAAGCAGTACGCTGACACATGCCACAGCAAATACAAAGGGGGTGTAGGCCACCTATTTTGCGGTGTGACCCTAGTAACTTTAGGGTTAAGCATTCCCATAACACGTTTATGGTAAACCATTGGCACCCTGAATCCAGATGCTGTGGTTGAAGAGTTTTCTCGTCGTTACCCATGCAAACTGGAGCTGTGAAGTAGGTCTGGGCACCATATTCACAATCAGGAACTACGATAGTAGTTCCTGACCCGGGTCGTGAATATCATTTTAAAAACGCGTACCAAGAAAAGGATAGTGTAGCTCTTTGTTGCTATCGAACCAGAAGGCAAAGACGGTCATTTTAATGTTTTGTTCCAGTGTTATAACTGCTTGCTTTAATTTAGAGAACAAAATATTCCTCGTCCCCAGGCCATACTTCTCCGTCGTCGTCGTCGTCGTCGTCGTCGTCGTCATCGTCGTCGTCTTCTAATTCTCGGGTTAGTATAACTCCGGATAGGAATGGTTTTAAAGAGCGCAAATTATACCAATCGCTTTGGAATCTTCTGGAAGGACATCTTCAGGTATCTGTATATGAAACTGACATACGTAATCATTACGTATTGAGGTGCTAAATGGAGCGTTCCCATGGCAACATTCACGTATAATTAGAATTGTGCAGCGTTATAATAACAGGTGGGAATTTCATTTGATCGCAGTTTTTTTATTTTGTCGCTAGCGAAGTAGTTTTTGTCAATATGCCTTCACGTCAAAAAAAGAGGAGAGCTAAACTGACGAATACCTCCACAATCGAGACGGTCGACGAGTTAGAGACTCCCGTTTCGGTACAATGCTGAACCTTCAAAAGCGGGCGTCTCATGTATACAACCTTATCGAGAACTTTTAATTTATTTAATAATAATACATTTAATAATCCTGCCATGGTTAAAGCCTCACACTAATTATATATAATCCATTATAACTCTATTACCTTATAAAAGAAGTGGTTGAAATATATATAACACAGCACCATCAGCACTGCCTCACAGCATTAATAACTAGCCCATGATTTTATTACCACATGTAAGGACTGGTGAGGCACACCAATGCTTGGAGATATCACATTATTTCATTTGGTGTGGTACTCATGCCCAACTTCACATGAAATGCACATACAAGTCCATACACACATATACGTATAATAAAATTAATTAATATAAAAAAAACTAAAGCAGGGCTTTGTTAAAAAGTGAGAAGGTATGGAGAGTGTAAGGTGTGGGGAGGAGGTAAGGTTAGTGGAGGAGGTAAGGTAAGGGCAGTTGGGCATGACTGGCTGATCTCTTCAAGCATGAGGTAGTGATGTGCAGGGTCTTTGGAGAACCTTCTCCCTGTACAGGCAGGCAGCTGCTCGCAGTACACCATTACTGGACTGGGAGTAGGTGTATGCCAGCTGTGTGTAGTTGAGGTTTGATGGAGCTGTGTGTGAGTGTGTGTGTGTGAGTGTGTGTGAGTGTGTGTGTGTGATGAGAGAGTGAACTAGTCATACCAAGAGCAGGGCAGTGGTATTTCATGCGCACACATACACACAAGCACACACATACACACTAGCACACACAACACACACATACACAGACACACACATACATACATGCACACATACACACACACACACACACACACACAGAAGAACCCTTACGTTGTTTTGTAACACCTGAAAGTGAAGGAAAATGTTTATTAAAAATGCAAATTTATTTTTGACATACATGAAAAAAGGACAGCATTACGTAGTACATACATCAAAATGAAGACAAAAATGATAAAATATATGGAGTCGTGGGACCTAGCACATATTGTAAAAATTTTCCAGGAAGGAACTTCAAAGCTGACACGTGCAATTAAAATGTGCCTGCAATTACAAATTCAGGCCTCTGTTGGACAGACTAATTTCCAGTGTGTAAGAAAGAATTGTAGAGGACACAGGTTTTTCCTAGAAAATACTTGAAAAAACAATTTTCTAAGGTCCTTTTCACTGCCATGATAGTTGTGGCTGAATTTCAACGAAAGCACAACAGTAAATGTATCCCATAGGCAGCCAACCAATGCCCATACATACACCGTTGCTTACTAGGCATATCTGGATCATCTGGATCGCCTATATCAAAGTCTTCGTTCTGGAAGACCCCAAGCCGGTAGAGCTCCTGATACAATAAGCGAAGCCCCTCTTGGTCATTTATTGTAAGGCGAAACTGAAACAAAACAGTGAATTGGGTGAGTATTGAACAGTTTTTAACTAATTTAATTTTAGCCTACACCGATAACAATTTTTAAAAATGTTTCGGTTCAATACGCTTTTCTAGCCAACTTTTAGTAAAAGGTTAGCCATCAAGAATGTGGCCTGTAAGTGGGGCCTGACAATGAGGTTGTGGGTGTGGTGAGTACCACTAGTGGGAAGAGGCTTGGTTGCTTGACTAGTAATGACTACAGCTTTCAATTGCAAGGTAAAGAATTGGTCAAAAGCTAAAACTTCTTTTGTACCATACTCACCACCTCACTAGTGGTAATGACCACGCCCACTTCCATAGTAGTGTTGCTCACCTGGTTCTCTACTCCATATTGGATGAGCTGAATGATGTCATACCCTACAAAGAGTTGGGCTAGAGATGTGAGTGGAAGAAAGGTAGGTGAGAGGGAGTAGGGAGAGAGTGGTGAGAGGGAGAAGGGAGAGAGTAGAGAGAGGGAGTAGGAGAGAGTGGAGGAGAGAGGGGAAGAGAGGGAGGGGAAGGGAGATAAGATTGAAACAAAACAGTTAGAAAAGCGGTACTAATAAGAAAGGTATGGGGACTAGGCCATTGGCAGTTTCCAGGTACGAGGCAAGAGTAAGGGGTTGGATACACTGAGGATAAAGGACATATATGTGTGCATGGAGTGCAGGACTACAGGATGTTGACTAACTGGTGATCCAAAAAAATTGCCACCCTACCTAATCCTGGGAATTGCCTGGTCCCAGCAGTCTCATAGAAGGCGAGGTATCCCTCTGCCCTGTTGTACACCTGGAGAGTCTCAATGCCTTCAAACCTGTAAATGGAATAGTTTCCCTGGCAGACCCTAACAGTTCTGAGGTTGTAGAGCAGAATGCCACCAGCTGGTATGGTGATGGTGACCACTCTGAAGGACTTCTTACTGCGAGCCCCAAAGACACTGGTGGGTATGTGATTCTGGTTGGAGGGAGAGGGGATGGGGTGAAGAGAGAGGGGATGGAGTGGAGGGAGAGGGGGTGGGTGAAGGGAGAGTGGGTGGTGAAGGGAAAGGGGTGGGTGAAGGGAGAGTGGGTGGTGAAGGGAAAGGGGGTGCGTGAAGGGAGATGGGTGGTGAAGGGAGAGGGGATGGGGTGAAGGGAAAGGGGTAGGGGGAAGGGAGAGGGGTGGGGTGGACGGAGAGGGGATGGGGAGGGAGAGGGAGAAGAGGTAATAAAATCAGAGGAGGGAGGGTTGGCATGGGAGCGAAGGGTAGGATGTTATCAGGAGGGGAGGGAGAGCAGGAAAAGAAGGTAATGGTAGTGTGAGGAGGGGAGGGTGGAAAGGGGGAGGGTGAAGAGGGGACAGGAGAGGGGATGGTGGAGAGGGGAGATGGATAGGGGTGGGTGTAGAGGGGGAAGTTGGAGAGGGGAGGGTGGAGTGGAGGAGGGTGGAGAGGGAGAGGGGAAGGGAGGGTGGTAGGGTTGAGGCGAGAGGAGAAAAGGAACGTTGGTAGAGGGAATGATGGCAGGGTGGGGGAGGGATGGTGGTCATGACATGTAGTGGTCATATGTTTCAAAGCATTTAGTGGTCCTAACGTATGACCTCTACATGCTATGGACCACTATGTTAGGTTATAGCATGCAGTGGTCATAGCATGAAGCTGTACAGCTGTGATCATGTATTCTGATTATCACACATCTTTATTTGATAATGGTAGTTATGCAGTTATTATTTGTATGGCAAGTTATTAATGAACATCATCACATTGCGTATGCAAGGATTGTGCGTACTGCTAGTGTGTGCTGTATGTACCTTACCCTGCCCCTCCTCCTACCCCTTATCCCATCACTGCATGTTTATGACCACTACATGAATTGACTAACACTAACAATAGATAAGCCAGTCCATTCTGTTTCTGCTACATATCAGCCCTGAACACCACATTCATCCCACATAAGTCCAGTCACACTCACAGACTACACTGTGAAAAAAAACCCACAAATGCATACAACTCCACACAAACACACACACGTACACCATCACCTACTTGTAATGGACTATCAGAAAACACCGGAAAGGAAAGAAAAGGAGGGGGAGGAGGAGGAGGTGGGGCTACATTCACTGATCTCCTTTTATTGAAGCCAAAACCTTGCAGTGGGGGTGCTGGGATACTGAACGACTGGTTGTAGAACTCTGGCCTTACACAGGTGACGGCAACATAGAAGCCACGATCTTGGACCACCCTGTTAGAGCAGAACTCCACGAGCAGGCGGTCACTGTTAAAGTCTTCCACATCAGCCCCTATGTCCTCCTCACTACCACACACCACCTTCCTGGTACCATAGGCCGAGCGGTCAAAGGTGATGCTGTCCAGACACGTCGACCTGTAACGGCTCTCAGTGGAGAAGGAGGAGATGAGGAAGTGGAGCAGCTGTCCTGGGTCACACTGGACGTGGTATCTAGGCAACGGTGGGGAGAATGGAGCACAATTAGGCAATGGCCTCATGCATGTGGGTGTGAGCAGAGCAGTCAGCTGGTGGCTGCAGGTTTTGCCATGGTCCCAATGTGAGTTGTTTGGGTGGGTTTTTTTTTTTAGATTTGTAATATCATAGTCATGAAGAAAAAGCATTTCTTAATGACAATAAGAATTGTGGGAAAGCAGCCCAAGGCAATAAAGCTACATCATCATTATGAAGATGATGATGAAATTATCACACTCTGAAAAAGACATACTCTTACCAACGATATACAATACATTGGTAAGATATTGTCTACAGAGGCTGATGCCATTGTGAACACATAAACACATATGTGCACAATTCACACACACACACACAGATACACACACACAGATACACACACACAGATGCACACACATACACACACACACTACCTGCAGATTGCACTGTTTCTGTATTGCTTGTTGGTAAAGAATCCAGGAGAGGTTAGTGTGGTGGTGAAGTACATCCCACTGAGGGCAGGGTCTGAGGGGTATGTGAGGGTCAGGGGTTCAACGTTCACTCCTGCTGTTGGATCATCCGCTTCACAGAGCTGTGTCCCATTCTGAAATGTCCTGATGCACGTTCTGAAGCACGCACGATAGCTGAGGGAATTATGATTACAACAGACGAACATGATTCATAGCTATTATGAACACACACCAACACTCCCTGAGCCCAACCTGACTGGCTTCATACCCACACCCCTTGCATGATGAGGCAGCTTACTTTGGTGGGGGCACGGGTATGGCACTTCTGTTGCGAAGATGGCGGCAGGTCAGCGTAGATGAGCTGAGGTCCATAGGTTCTCTTGGTGTCCTGGTGAATGTCTTCAGGCACTGGGGCAGCTGCTGGCTAGCAACGGCCAGCACAAAGAGCACAAGCTGAAGCAAGCCACCTTTTGTCATGCCAAACCTAACCACAATGGCAGCCAAAAATGACTTTAGGAGGCAGACGTATTATATAGAGCCAAGAGATGAGGTACTGCCCATATATGGGATGTATTGTGTCTCCTGATGCAGCTGAGATAGTGTGTGTGTGATGGGAGAGGTCACTTACACTTCAACTTACCGGTAAGAAATTTGGCACACAGTAGAGACAATTGAGATCTGTGTACATTGATGAGGATGCCAATATATGTTACGCATGTTGCCTAGCAACACAACTTAAGACAACACAGACGTGTTTGATGCAATGACACTTGCATGTGTTTCTTAATAGTATCCACTTGGTGCGTCTTTGCGTGTTTTTTTGTGAGTCTTTGATATCTGGCAGAACACAACTATGCCAAAAATGTTGTCGGTTCGCTGTGTGTACATGTGAGTGTGTGGTGTGTGTGTGTGTGTGTGTGTGTGTGTGTGTTTTAGTTGTTGGGGAGATAGGTACCAGTTAATTATGTAAGCAATAGATCATATCGAGCATGACCACTAACATACGCACACACACGCAAGTTACACGCACTCACACACACATGGAAAAGTTTATCAGCCTAGAAGTTTGACGTTGGATAGAATGGTATTGCTTGTCGTCGTACACATTCAGCCTCACATTTTTAATTAGTCGAACCTGCACTCCGCCTTCGTTCAGCTATTATTCTTCGGCCGCGGATTAAAGATGATTGGACAACGTTTCTGTATTACTAGCTAAAAATATATGTCTTTTCATTTCATATTACAGTGAGGCATATTCTGTTATGTATAGGGCAATTCGATTTTGAGGCTAGCCATAAAAACGGGCAGTGATCAAAATACATAGTAGTACAGGGTGTTGTTGACGCTATTCCTTACTGGGGAGTTGAGGGGGGGGGGGGGGGGTGGGAGGGGGGGGGGGGGGGGGGTAGTACTATAAGAAGTTCCAGAAACGTTTGGAGAATAATTATAAATACCATGTACCGTACTGAATTCCTGTAACAGCTCGTTTTCTTTTCTTTTCTTTTTTTTTCCCCCATATCTTGTTTTTCGCATGCATGTGTTCAGCACAATTAAGTTTAAGGCAACTGGTCGTTTTCAAAGGTAGTTTTAGACTAAACTAAGCCCAAAACAACCTGGTCCAATTGACTTATCCTTAAGTTTGCTACTGCAATACATGTAAAAGGAAAATGAGTTGGTACAGTAATATAATAGAAAGGGGAAGATGGGGGGGGGGGGGGGGGGGGGGGGTGGGGGGGGGGGGGCTATCCCTGTGGTTCGATCCGAACAGTTATATTTACTGAGCATTTGGCAGCTAACAATTAATTGCATAGGTTAGCTGCACAGTTGAAACGATAACTTGGGGCAGCAAGGAATGCTCAGCCTCTCCTAACATAGCAAAAGCTACTGGAGTTAGGTGCATGGAAGAGGAGGAGATGGAGATCTAGAACTATGCACAGATATGTGTACGTGGGTGCCAACGTATATATTGGCTACGGATCATTAACCGCGAAGACACTGCAAAGACGGACAAAAAAGGATGATATAAAGAAACACATACAAGTGTCAACGTATCAACACAGGTTTATGTCAATTAAATGCAGTCTAAACTGTGTTGCCAGCATTGTCCCGGCAAACAAGACAAGTGTTGCCTAAAAGACACATGCAAGTAACGTTTGCATGCGTGCGAACTGAAATGAAGGTATATGACGTAGCGGACTTGTACATCAGAACAAAATGGAAGGCCAGCTCCGGATGACCATAAGTAACTGACTTGCATCTGGTCATAACAATGCATGGAGATTAAGTCGAGGAAGTGAATTTGGTGGTAACATGTTCACCAAACGATAAAAAATTATACAGTATATTAAAAAAGTATACCAGCGGTATCCATGGCGTCTGGCTCCTTTCAAAAACTTCCATGGCAACCTACTCTATCATCCGGGTTTTGAGTATGTGCTTTGCTCCGAGGTGCAGTAGGTTCTGAAAGGGATAATACATGCATTTTAGAACTCAGTCTTTACTCTATAACAAATCACTACCTATATACATAATTATGTATTATATTATATATATGGGACGGTGTTTAGCAGAATCACCCTTCTGGCTAGTTTTTCAAGTTTCAAATTTTTTGATTTTCCTTGAACACCCATGAGCTTCTGTCAAATGGTCCTTACGCATCCTAAATCGGACTATCCATCACAAAGTTATTAGGCACTGAATTTATAATTAGCCATACATTTCAATGCGAGCGTTACTTTTCTTTTGCTTGTTCTGGAAATTTTGAAAATGTACCATAAGGGTGATTTAGCTGGACACTGTCCCATATATATATATATGATATGATGGGGCGGCAGTTCGCATCACCATACCATGGGGAGTTATTGATTAGAGAGTAAAGAATTCCAAAATCATTGATTATTCTGATGTGGGTACCTGCCTTGACAGATTGCTTGTGCCACTACACGGGCAACAGTCTGCCTCCCAGCTACTGAGTGTATACTCTTCTTGTTTCTAGCTGCTGTGGATTTAATACGTTTCCATTCCATGCCGACTTATAGTATCTACAACTGGTTGGATATATGGCTAGTAAACATTCTTGCTGCACGGTACGATTTCATTAATGGATCAAAAGTACCACCTTCCCTGTTAGTACAGTGCATGGTAATGGAAATCCAAAGCAGAGGGATCACCAATGCTGCCACGATATAGAATTTTGCCCATATCGTCTATATCGCGATATGAGTAAAATATCATAATCTGGAATTTTTAATAATGATGTAACGAGTAAATAAAAGAAGACAAACAAACAGAAAAAAACTGATAGACAAATAACATACTTGAGCACATGCACACACAAACAAATTCTAAATGGCTGTGAGTAAACAGCCCCATCATCTATGTGAATAGCACTCCTCCATTTGACTCTACTTCCTCTTATGCACAGATTTGTCGCTTCTAAGTTTGACGAATGCCATTCTGGCCCTTACCATCCAGTCACTTCACTTCATGGTTTTTCCCACTTCAATGCTATTTTTGTAGCTAAAAGTTTCAGACAGAGCATGTGCAAGGTAGCATAAGGGGTGAAAGATGCATGCCTAGCCTCAACAGCCTACAAGTATTTCTTTTTCTTTTCATTTTCAACTGATAGAATAACAGAATGAACAGTGCGGCTAGTATATACGACTGGGCGTCAATGTCCATGACACGAATATCAAACAACGCCTCAGCCAACCAACGAAAAAATCTACGTGAGTAACTTAAAGTCCCGGTTAGGTTCGAGCGGGCTAAACATGTAATATTCCAGACTTATGCTTTTCTACAAATGCGGGTGATTGCATTGCTGTGCGGGTGAGTGGGTGAATCCTTTCAATTGCGGGTGCACCCGCAAAATGCGGGTGAGTTGGAAGGTCTGCCTCCGTCTGGACAGCCCACACTCCTCTCACAGTTAGGGCAGCTACAGTAGTAAGGCAGGAAGCTAGACCTCCCACAGGATCGACATCTCTGACGATTGGTACTCTGATCACATCCTAATGCAATGGATGCAAAGATCACCCGAGGCACCTCGTACCTCATCGTGCCGTTGGATGATCAAACCACCTTTTCTGGCTGCAGTCCAAAGCATGCTGAAGCGTAAACTCTCCACCACATCTATCACAGTCAGCAGGCAGCTGATAGTGGTTGGTGATATCTGATAGCCAATTCAAAGCATCACGAAATTCTGATGGTGAGAGGTCATAATGGTAGTGGGAAACTGGAAGTAAAGTCAGCTAGGTGGATGTCTAGCCACTTACTACTCTCTGAATCGCTCGTTTCTTCCCATCCACTCAGGGATGTCAGTATTGAAGTTAGCTTGTTTTCTTGAAGTCATTTGACCTCATGATTCATTTCTTTCTTTGCCTGTGACATCTGTTGCAAGTGATGAAATCTCCCTTGCCTTTTATTGCTGCATTAACGCGTGCTCAGAGGCTGCTCCTGCTGTTTCGACAGGGTTATTAACAAACATTCCCCCCATCCGAGCTAGCAATGTGAACAACCAAAGGTCCGGTCTAGCTGTGACATGTCATTATCAACAACTGTAGGCCAAAAGATTTTGTTTATCGCATTTTGGCAAAACACATAATTTTCATATAGTTGAAACTGCGTTGTTGTGGAGGCAAAGAACTAACACATAAACCGTCCTACCATGCTGTAGGGCAGGCGGGATATCGTACAGGGCTCTTTTGTGGTGGTGAATTCTATCTGCCTAGTGTTGCCATCCCGCGACTCCCCTTCAGAAGGGTTTCCCACGGAATGAATTATTATATAAACCAGAAAAGAAACGATGGGCCACTTGTCAGAACGGCTTGGTAATGCATTTTTCAGTGGCATATAATGCAAAGTGGGGTTCGTGTTGTAATTTTGCCGCTATACACATCCCCCCCCCCCCCCCCCCCCCTTTCGATCGCGGTTAAATACGAGCCATTATTTCTATATTTGTGTACGCGCAGTACGGCTGCATGTTTAATTAGGCCGACACTATAGTTGCACCTGTTGAATTACTTTTCGTATATCTCTGTATATCCCATGCACGCGATTTAACCAAAAAATATATTGCATATCTATAGTATGCCTGCAGCTCTGAGGATCACTATCAGTACGGCGGCTTGATATATGACCAGCAGTTTTGCCGCGTGATTATTTATAAATCACTTGCTATATATATAGTTTTCAGACTCACCTTGCATGACAACTAAATCCCCAACGATGAAGTATGGATTAAGCTAGGATCTCTCGACAAGGTGGGTGGACATTGAGTGGGCAATAATGTGTGCACGTAAAGGTGCATGTATAAGTGTAAAGGTTATGTACTGATCAGGCATTATGTGCACACACTGTATATGCCGCAAAGGAATATCATAACACCACGCATTTCAATCCTTGAAACATAAATAAAGTTTATGCACTTGGAAATGTTTGCTATCGAATGATGTGTAAAGGTCTTGACAACAATGAATACAAGAGTCCAATGCAACACAACACAACGTTCATGTTTCAGTCGCTAGGTAACCAATCTCACCCCGTGCACGAGCGTACTTGCATTACATACACATAACAAAGTCTACACTGATCTGTCCATCTGTCCTTTCCTCTCAGAAGCTCGACCGGAACTTAATGTCTATTGTCCTGAGTGGCCACCCGGGGGTACAATTGGACACCCGGGTGGACAGCAAAAAAAGTTTTTGCCGTTCGGTCATGGAAGGGACCTAGTATAGAACAAGCCTTTCTAGGATCGGGCCGAGATAAGTAAGGCTTAAATCCTTTCGATACCCATAAAACGAGCCGTGCTTACGGACGTATCCATTACGCTCCGTGCGGTACGTCGAGCTACGTAAGGTACGTTTTTTTGCCAACGTTCATACAGATAGTAAAATCACTGTATCTCTGGACTAGTGTTTGTCAACAAAAGGTGATTGAGAGCTTTCAGCTGTCTGTTTAGGCCTATGTCAGGGCCGCCGGAAGGATAACATAAATGGGGCGGCTCATTAATATTCATGATCAACAACGTAATAAATTATTAAAAGTTACATAACAAACGATTATTAATCTCTACAAATCACTTAAAAAGTACACATTTAATAAAGTACACTTTAATATATCTACAAATCAGTTTCTTTAAATCCGTTCCCAAATACTTGTCTCCTATATTCGTTGTCTGCAATGAACTCGTTAGCTACGTCAACCAGATTGAGTTTATCTGTGTGATCGCTGTGCACATGTAACACCATAAGGTGATTGAGCCGCTGCTGTGACATTGTTGATCGTCGTTAACTCTTGATTCGTCGTATAGCACTGAACGATCGCTTAGTTTCAGCATTAGTAGCAGGCATTACAAGTAGTAGACTGACCAATTTCGTGACCTGCGACAGAAGCTCCAATTGACCAGAACTACTGGTTTGGAAGAATTCGAAGACATCTCAGGGTAGTTAAAGCAGAGATCATATATGATCTCTGGTTAAAGACAGCTGGTAGGTTATTCATAATTATATTAAGCGTAAGTATGTAATTGTGATTAATTAATAATTATAAATGTACCCGTAAAAAGTGGAGCGGCCGTAGCCGCCCCAGCCGCCCCGGCTCCGGCGGCCCTGTATGTTTAGATGGACATGTAGTACGCGTATAGACTTTACGACCTTTTAAACATAGGCCTAAACAGACAGCTGAAAGCTCTCAATCACTTTTAGTTGACAAACACTAGTCCAGAGAAACAGCTATTTTACTATCTGTATGAACGTTGGCAAAAAAAACTTACCTTACGTAGCTATAAATAGCCAAAATGGCGAAATGGTGTATAGTGAAAGCTAAAATAAGCTTGGTTGGCTAACAGTATGATTGGAGAGGGTTTTTCATTGTTCAAAGCGACGTATTAGGGCCACACAATACAATTCTGGCCTTGTTTCCACGCCACCGCCGCGCACATTATTATGCCATACATCGATTATAATGTATAACCAGTCCCGCCCACTTTTCGTAGTACACGTACATGTACACCTAGCTAGAAGTCGGCAGAACTAAGCTTTTTCAACGTTACATATAGTACTAGTACATATACAGTGTAAGTTGTACTATTAATTTTACTACCAAATTTTACGGACGTCAGTAGTATTCAAAACGGCGCGCAGGTAGTTACGTACTCCCAAAGATGCCATCAAAAAAGCAACCTCTGAAGCAAAATGACCGTATTTTAGGTAAGATCAAAAAATTTATGAACAGAAAAGGGGTCATTCAGAAAGTGGTTACTGAGGGCACAATTTCCAAGTACCATGTCCTATTCGAGGGTGTAAGTCATGTAGATTTTGCACCTCAGTGCAAGGATGGCATTTACATGTGGAAACTAACTAAGGTTGATGATACCCACAGGATTCTAAATCACAAGAAGTGACTTCTAGAGCCATTCAATGGGACCCAGCATTCCTTCCACATTCACCACACCAAGTAAAGCAAGCATTTATTGCTGCAGGTAAGTCTTTTGGTGATAGTGGAGCTAGAAGGGAGGATGACGTTGGGGCATAGTGGAGCTGGAAGGGAGGATGATGTGTGGGCACAGTGGAGCTGGAAGGGACGATGATGTGGGGGCATAGATAGTTTCTAAACTATCTATTGTGGGGGCTATGCACTTTATTATCAACAGCATATAGGCTATAAATTATACTACTGAAGAAATGTTCTATGATTCTATATCAGGTGGAGGTGAAGCCGGTTTAGAAGCAGCCGTCGTCTCACTTGGAGCTGTCATACAGTTGGCACCTCCATTACAGTTGCCTTCGGCATGTCCTCCTCAAGAGACTTTGATGTCTAATTTTGACGAAGATAGAGAGCAAGGAAATACTCAGGGAGCAGTCCAAGACACCAGCATTGATGACTGTGATGAATCTGGTACAGAAGACCAACCAATGTTTGATGACATCCCCGATGAGAGTATGCGACAGCTGCTTGGAAATGGCACTACTGTTCCAGAGGATGATGCAACAAATCCTCTGATAGCTCATGGACTGAAGTGGACACTAGAAGAATGCATTTCAATGGACATATGCAGGGATCAGCCAAAGAACTCTATTATCAACTTCCCCAATGGAGTAGTTCCTGATTTTGGAAATTTCTATTCCATTTGGAAGTTATTGTTCCCTTATGACATAATGCCCAATTGTGTTCAGAACACATCCCTCCTGTTGGAGAAGGGAGGGCTGCCACCAACTACCTCAACTGAAATGGAGAAGTGGTTTGGCATAACCTTTGCAAGGACTCTATTCAAAGAACAAGGTCGTGACCTGTGGCGGACTGAGATGCATGTTGAAAGTTGTTGTTTGCCTGCTGCATTTGGCACAAGGTTTGGTATGTCCCGTAACAGGTATGATGCTATTCTTTCTTGCTTGCAGTTTGGCAAGTTCTCTGATCTGGAACTGCTGCATAACCCGTGGCTACCAGTGCAATGCTTCATTGATGCTTTCAATACCAACAGAACAAAAGTTGTCAGTCCTGGGACATTTATTCTATTAGATGAAATAATGAGTTCCTGGCTGGGTCTGGAGGCTGACTACTCTTTGAATGGCATACCACACAAAACCAAGATAAAGCGAAAACCAAAGGGTGTTGGGGTAGAGCTAAAGGCACTTATAGACTGCAAGAGTTCAATAATGATGCGTCTTGAGCTTTGTGAAGGAGCATTGCGTCAGTGCAGCAAACTTTATGAACAGGAATATGGCTCTGGAACAGCTGTAACTTTACGCATGTCAGCTCCATGGCATGGTAAAGCACATATATTGTTATTGCAGACAGCGCCTTCAGTTCTGTAGCCACAGCAGTAGCTTTGAAACAGCATGGTACATACTTTATTGGCATAGTGAAAGCAGCCCATAAAATGTATCCGAAGCAATTCATGGGAACTCATGACTTTTCCAAAAGGGGTGATCATGTTGCACTCAGTGCAAATGTGCAGGGCCACCAGTTATTTGCTGTTGGATGGTTGGATGGCAAGAGAAAAGACCTGGTGTCCACTTGTGGCACAACACTTCCAAGTACTCCTGCAACACGTACACGCCAGGAGGTGGTGGTTTCAGCCGATGAAGGGGTCAGTACTCATCCTTATCTACGCACAACATCTCGCTGCAACATTGTCGCCTCCTACTTTGACAACTTCCATTTCATTGATGTGCATGATCACATGCGCCAAGGCATATTGAAGTTGGAGCAGCACTGGCTTACACGAAACTGGGTGTACAGGGTCTTGTCTACATTGTTTGGAGTGATTGTAACAGATTGCTACTATGCATCCAGATATATTCATCCAGCAGAAATGTCAGGAGTTGATTTCCGTGAGTATGTAGACAGATTGGCATATCAGTTAATCAATAGTGATATCTATGCTGTTAGGGCAAGTGGTTTTTCTAATGAACAGGAATCGGTTCATGCTAGAAATTGTCAAGCCATTCACACCCTGAAACCCCTGCACACTCTGCCAACATATGGTGAGAAGAAAAGGAAATCTGCAGAGTCAACATCAATATGCAACTATCGTGCAAGACGACGCTGCATCATCTGTAGCAAAAAGGCGGCATTTTTCTGTTCCACCTGTTATGAGCGTACTGGTGGTGCAATCATGGTTATTTGCAGTTCCGGCACAGGGCGTGATTGCTTGATCCACCACATTTCTTCACTGTACTGAAAGAAGCTGTCTCAACTCAATCCATATCTATCTTGTACCCTTTTTAAATATGGAGGTGTACACTCCTTACTTAAAACTTTTAGCACCACTAGTATCTCTGCTTTTACGTATACATTCTAATGTCCATAGAAGTATTTAATAAAAAACCTATAGACAATGATGCATTTTTATGGACCTACTACTGATACATATAACTTACCAGCATGGCCTAGCCCTAAAAATGACTTCTGCGTAGCTTTGCACTACGTCAATCGTACCATTGGCCAAGCTTATTTTACTTCTATAGCCTCTATAGGGCACAAAAGTTATAATTGCGCACGTGCATGCTACAGCCTACTCAATCCCCTTAAAAAAAACAGAGCTGGAAGCTCTCAATGGCCTTGGTGAAATACTCTATAGTAAAGCAAAGCAGCTACTTGCTGTGAACTGTCCAAACGAGAGCAAAAAACGCCTTCCGTAGCTCGTATAATGTACCGCACAGCCGGCACGGGCATAATGGATAGGCCCACTAGCACGGCTCGTTTTACGGGTATCGAAAGGATTTAAGCCTTACTTATCTCGGCCCGATCCTAGAAAGGCTTGTTCTATAAGCCAGTACCTTTAAATGCCACTAGGTCCCTTCCATGACCGAACGGCAAAAACTTTTTTTGCTGTCCACCCGGGTGTCCAATTGTACCCCCGGGTGGCCACTCAGGACAATAGACATATTAAATAGTCAGGTAGTGGAACTCCATATCGATGAAGCCAAGTTGAAGCCATTGTCATTAGTCGCTTTGTTAACGGAGACAGCCAATATGGTAGCTGCGGTGACACTTTCTTTCCCAAACTCCTACCAGCATAAGTCTTGACCCATTGCTGCTTTCCGGTTTCGACCCATTGCTGCTTTCCGGCTTAAATACTACAATATATAGCTGATCTCGAGCATAATTGATGATGATTTCTACATGCAGGCAATGTTCTATCAGGCCTGATATCCTCGATGGAACTTCACTACAGTCTGTAGTGCCTGCATCTGGTAGACAATGGAACATTTGGTGCATGTACAGTGCTTGACAGTATCACCAGTTTGGAGTGTATTGAAAGTTTACTAATAGACACACAACTGGTATTGTCTCTCTTGTGCTTCTAGCTGACTTTGAAGCTATTTGATCATGATTTGGCATGAAGCTAAGAAGTGCTTCACATGCTGCTTTGCCATCAAAACAGCAGACACTGTCTGGAAACAAGACTGGCTAGGAGGCTTAGCTTAGATTTTGGGGCGCTTTCTTTGTCGCCATTTGTGTGTTGCTGAGCGATCATCGTTTCGTTATCCTCATCTGGCTGTAGCAGTGCAGATAATACATGCAATCAATCCGTTCAGTAATCGGGTTACTAATCTCAGCAACACTTAATTGTCTCTCAGTGAACTCTGGAAAAGAAATTGGAATGCCATCTGTTTATGTTAAGTGTGCCAATTGCTTCAGGATGCGTCCGCAGGTTATCTTCGGGTGTCTGTTAGACGCCTAACTGTTCGGGCAATTAACTAAAGCGAATAGTACCTCATTTGGTATAATACCCAATTACATCAGCTAGCTATTTTAATTAATAATAGCCACGTGTCGTGGGCGTGATTCAAATTCGTAATATTCCTGCACGCTGTGGAAGACGTATACGCACTGAATCTAAGAGCATCTGAGGCCCTTTTGATGATTTCAGGGTCCCTACGGCTCCATGTATAAATGTCCAACCATATTGCCAAACGGTTGAGAAACGGAATGGAGCAGTGATATGCGATAACGTTATAGGAAGCCTCCTGACGAATATTCAAGGTATCATTTTCTGCATGACGCCTGTGCGTTACTCTCAACTCTATCATTCGTTACGCAGCTTGAAATGAAAGCCAAAAACTACTATACACATAAGTACCCGACACTATCGCATATAATTGTTTTGACCGAATTGATTTCTATGCCACAGCTTCTTGTATAGCATAACTTTCGAATTCTGTCGGTGGAAATACATACGCGATCAGATACTACGGTATACAGTCTATAGCACATATATGTGAAACAAAAGACTCCAATTAGAATGTGTCTCCCCCTCACCACCGCCTTACAGAAAAAAAAACCCGGCAACAACTAGCCACTCGTACACCTACAGATATGCCAAACGAGTGCAATACAAGACACGACAAGGTGTCAAGCGCGCTACTGAAAGGACCAACAAAGCGACCACCCGAAGGTTCGTTACACCATGAATGTTGGATCTGGACATAAATGATAGCATGTATAGTGGATCGCTAAAATGGAAGGAATATTTTATGCAACAGTTACAGCGGTAGATATTGCGTCTCTCTCCACTTTTAGTGCTGTGTGCACGCTGTTCGCTGACAACAATTTCGTAATAATGTGTATTGTGGTGCATAGTTTACATCTGATAATAGTGTCAAAATTGCTGACGACAACGTATTGTGGCATGGTTTATCTGATAATAGCATGAGATCGGTGGCTACACGTAATCTTTGTCTGATGTATTATATGGCTTCGCTTGCCAGTGGAGGATTTGATGATTTTATGTTTTAACTAACGGTTGTTTGAATCACCTGTTCCAGGTCCAGGTCCAGGAGTCACTCCACCTGCTCCACATCCAGGTCCAGCTCCACGTCCAGGTCCAGGAGTCGTTCCACGTCCAGCTGCAGGATTAGCTCCACCTGCTCTATATGCTGTATATCTTGGATACAGCAGTATATCCTGGTCCAGACGATCCATGACACGCTCCTGGGTTTTATAGCTATAAATGAAATACTTGTACTTATTGTTTAAATAGTAATACTGTTTGTTTTAATGGTACACCCACACCTCAAAAAATTGCATGGCCACGAGATTCTAAAATAAAACTGCCATTTGACATTCTTGCTACATGGGTATATAAGTTTCAAGAACTAAATACAATACTAAATCCACCAAAAAATGTAGGAAACAAGTGATAAAAACATTGTATATGCGAGAAGGTTGGTGGTATATAGGAATCAAAGGCGGTGGTGGTGATGTAAAAAGCAAGGGAACAAGGCTTGTGATTGAAAAGGAAATAGACCTATATTAGCACACAAAATTAAACATGACAACATGCTGCTAATATACATGTAGGTCTATTTCATTTTTCCATTTCAATCACAAGTCTTGTTCCTTTGCTTTTTACACCACCACCGCCTTTGATTCCTATATACCACCAACCTTCTCGCATAGAGAATGTTTTTATCATTTGTATGTAAGTGTTGGTAGAAAGTGAAAAACACTATTAAGCACACACGCGTGTACATGTACACGAACGATCACACACCATGGCAATTAACCACACCAATAAAAATAACAATGTACTGTTGGCAGCTTCGAGTTCAGTACGTGATATTACACCATTATATCAAATAGACTATACGGATGCAATGTTACCTATATGTACGGACGTACACGCCTACATGGTGTACGCGTTCCGTGCGAGGATGCAATGTTACAGTAATCACACGCGTACGGCAATTATCTTTTCATGGGGTTGCAACGTATAATGCCGGTGTTTACCGTGCTGTCACATTATTTTGTCCATTCATGGTTGTAACCATGTAGCTTTGCATCTCATATGCGCATGTGTATGTATGCCCTTATTTAGAGGGGAGGGGATTATGGTAAAAACACTATTGTTAATAAGTATACACACGCGCACATGATACACACTCACGAACACACCACATGCACCATGACCATACACCACAACAAATATACTGTTCGCAGCTTCGAGTACAGTAGGTGCTATCACACCATGGTATGGATGTACTTTATAAGGATGCAATGAAACATGCATACGCCTACGTGGTATACGCGTTCCTTACAAACGGTAGATTCTGGTGATTCAGGTCGGCACTGCTTTCAAACCATTATTTGCTTCGGATTGAGCACTGTTCTTTATATTCATAAAGACGACGTTCATTTTTCAATATCATGCGACGCGCTGGATATAGGCCAAAAATTGAATTCCATCACATGAAACATTGCCAATTGAGCCGAAATTGCCCTAGTAGTATATATGTTATGCGCGAAGCATGGATTTGCGCAATCCCGGGATTGTCCTGCGCAAACCCTGGATCCATGGTTTGTACCACAAACCATGGATTGACCGCGCAATCCTCGGATTGCGCGTGCGCAAACCATGGATCGGGACAATCCTGGGATTGTTCTTGCGTAAAGTATAAATATGTACATGTACATGTATAAGCGATGGTTTAAACGGAGAATGATTTTATTACATCAAATGTGAAACGATGCATTGACTGGTATCATGAATGCGCGTGTACAAATAAAAGGACTATATTGTACAGTACTATACACGAGACACCGAGCACAGTGAACAGCGCTATGGTTTAGAACTCTTAAAAATGTGGTAAGGCAAAGACAAGCAGCTTGGGTGATACCATTCCATACACGTCCCACACTGTATCATATCTTCCTTGTGCCATGGAAGGTGACAAATGCAGTAGACTGGTACCATTTAGGACTGTGGTGGTACATTGTGCACGACTTTCATCCTCTGCAGCTGAAGCTGGAAAGACTGACATAGAGGTACTTTCAAAACACTGAAGGAGATGAAGATGCAGCTCATCTCAGCACTGGTCTGATGGCTCATCTCCATTGCACAAAGATGCTGCACATGCTATTGCATACACCCCACAGTCACTTCCATTAGACTGTTGTTGCAATTGCATGATATTGACAGTCACGTCACTTTTACTCAGTGCAGTGAAGAAGACCTTAAGTGTTGCTGGAGAGAGAGAGAGAGTGGTAAGTCGGTTGTCATATACATTTAATTCCCTAAAAGTACATCCACTTGTTGACACACAGATCCAATGGGATTTATCTACATGTAACATTAGAACACCCTCTCCTCTCAGGATAGGAAATGAAAAATTTTCCCCCAAAATTGGATTGTCTAATCCCTTACACTGTGAAAATCCCTTTTTAAGTAATTGGTTAGCAGCAGAGATGTGTTTGTCTGTCAACCAATCACCTAAAAGGATAGCATTCTTGTCATCTAAATTTAAACTTAGTTCAGACACCCAAATAGGATTAATACATTCTGCTTCATTTTTGCATGATTTCCCTCCATTGCATGCTGCATTTTTTTATCTTTCAGGACACAAACTGGATGAGCAGTCATTTTGCATGAGCAATATTCTCGATTTGTACTGTGAGCCTCCAAAGTACATGTAATTAGTTCTGCTTCATCTTTTATTGTGCTGTTGCTAGGTGCGCTTCCAGGAGAAATAAGCTTTGCTTCATCTTTTCCTTCAATTGTGCTGTTGCTGGATGAGCGTCTAGGAGTAATATGCTCCACTTCATTTTGGCATGGCCTACCTCCATGGCAATGGCTAGTGCATGGTTTACCTTTAATGACACAACCACATCGCTGCGATGAGCAGCCTTTCTGACATGAGCAATTGTCTCCATAGAATTTATTACTAGGGTTCTGCCTCTTTGAAGCCTCACGCAACCTAATGAGTTTCTCATCCTTCCACCCTTTCACCCCTTTAATGCATCATTTGATGAGCTACTACCAGGATACAACTCTAAATCACTTTCCTGATAGCAGGATTTAAGTACTCCTTGTGCACACCTGAGGTGATGAAACATATGCTTTTTAAGTCTTCTCCACAACAATGCATGGTAATCGTCTAGTGTCTGTACGGGCCCAATCAATTCTAGGGATTCTAACAAACACTAGGTCTCCAACATTAAATTTTTTTCATATTCTTGCAGACCAGATACAAATTTTTCATTCTTTCAGCATTGCAGTGGTAATGCTTGTCTGCGTCAATACGTGCTATGAGGTGCTTGAAGGAGCTTCCAAATCTGCCACTATACTGCCCTATACAAGTAAGACATTACACAATAAAAATATATTACTTTGCCAAAACGAGCTTTAAATACAACATACATAGCTAAAAACAAGCTACTAAACTGAGACAAAATAAATCATTGCTACATGTACTAAGGGCTATCATAATTATGAATGAATCTTACATTTTACAAGAAGTGATAAATACATGACATTAAAACATATATCTTAATTACCCCTCATCATAATTGCATTGTGATACCTTCATTATCATCACTATCAGCATCAACGTCATCATCTACTCCATCATCATCATCAGCCTTTGCTAGCTCAGTACTTTCTGAACCAGTAGAGCTCACAAATTTATGCTTTTTATCCATCCGAGTATAAAACTGTAGGTCAAAGCAAAAACAAGCTACATGTACATGTGTATCTAGGTGGAAAATTTGATAAATATTTGAACCCACCTCAGGAATCAAAACTTCATAAACATATGATATGCCATATCCACGCATCATATATGCATTTGTAACAGTACCCAGATAAGTACATAATCTTCCTTGATATATAAGGAGCATGTTTATAACCATGTAAATGTACATAATTACAACTTCATTAATGACTAACCAAATGATCAGGCAGCACTTTGGATGGTCCAAAGTTGTCATGAAGGTGAATGTTACTTTTCTCACTCTTGCTTCCATGCCAGTATATGTTGTACAAATTAGAGTTTGGTTTCCCCTGAATTATTCCAATAATTTCTGGCTGAATGTGTTGATGGATACAATGAATAAATTTTTAAATAAATGCATCTGGTACGACCTTCAATCGATCCATTTCTGCTTTGATATAGTTGAACAGGTGCATATCTGCAGGACTGTAACAAATTTGCACACAGAAAAGTTTGCAAATGCAACATTGCTTTACACATTAATATCTTAATTACCTTGTATAGAAATCATCTTGATCTTTTGCAAGCAGACGCTAGTATAAATAATATGATTACCCATAATGCTAGTTATTCAAATCTTTTAACCTTAACTATACCAATCACCTAATATTATATAAGGTTAATACCATTATTATAGTTCATGTATGTGGGTTTCTTCTCACTTATGCATTGTGTTACATTTGTTTCACTTTGCTTTGCATCTGAATCTGGAGTGATGTAATAGTATACATGTACACATACAAATTGCATATCATTTACTGACCTGATTCACTACTTCCTTCTTTATCAACAATAAAATAATCTGAATCAAATTGAGAGTGACTGAATAATGTTAGCGGGAAAGTACAATTCACCTGATACATGTATATCAGTCACTTCTTTTTCAACATCACAAGTATCTACAGCAATGTATGGAATTAACAGGTGCATTAAGGTACCTTAATTCTTTAGTCACAAGAATCTATCTCAGCCTCACAAAAAATGCATCTATGTGTACAAAATATTAGAGACCACAAAAACAAAATGTGCTTTGTAAAAGTCTACATGTTTTTTTTTGTATAAATACAAGCTACACAAGTGTACTGCACCTAAGATATCAGACACTGCTTCTTCCATAACAATGTACCAGGAAATGGTGATGAATGAGGAGGTTGACCAAACACCAGCTGGTAAGGAGTTGTCTTTGTTGTTGCATGCACGCAAGTGTTCAATTTATCTGCAATTAAAATTATCACTTACTGATGTAGTAGATAATTATACTTAAATTGAATTTCATGTAGCCAGTCCATCCAGGACTTAGTTCCCTTGCTTTCATGAAAATGACAAGCTATCATTTCTTCCACTTTCGCATTGCCTCTTTCTACCAGTCCTTGGCTTTGAGGATAGCGTGCTCTGCCATTGACAATGGTAATTTCACCAGGCCAGTTCTTTACTAATTTGGCTATCAAAGTGCTTGCAAATTCTCGCCCATTGTCAGATTGCAATACTTTGGGTAAACCAAGATATGCAAAAACTTTTGTTGTAAGGTTCCAGGCCACCTCTTTGCTACTCTTCCTCTGAGGGGCAAACAGTACATGGAATTTAGACCAATGGTCCATGTAGTGTCCTATCCGATTATAAGGTCCATCAGGTCGGTGGCGCATGTCTATTAGGTCAACCTAGCTTGTTAAACACCACTGTCAACTTTGTTTTGCTGTGCATAAAGTGTAACTCACCTGACCTCTACTCATAAATCCTGATGCAATGATGGGTTTCAGGGGTGCTTGATTGCGCTGTACTTTTTGAGTACTGCAAAGGGGGCACAGGCTCATAAACGTCTGTACAGCTGACCGTGGAAGATACCCATAGCATGCCGAAATCTGTAATAGTAAAAACCATACTCTATTATACTGTATAATATTCATGAAACAAATTCTACCAGAATACCTCTGCAAAAGTTTTTTTGTAGCCCACATGACCTCGCTTTTGGCAATGCACCCTGTGAAGTATCTCAAAGAAGTCTTCAACATAAGCCACTCTTCTAACGTGGCTAAGCACGGCGGTGTCACTACAATCCTGTATGGTTAAAATAGAAAAAACAAGTACAAGTAAAAAATAATTATCACATTTTTCTAATGCTCACCTTTTTTCTGGCAGGCAAGCAAAGCACATCCGACAGACCAAACGCAGGATAGGACATTAGGGAAAATTTGCGTGATTTTACTCAAAATTTCAAATGATGATCACTGTCGTTACAAGTCCCTTTCAAAAGCGCAACGATCTTGTTGCCCTTTGCTCTTGTTATTACTTTACTGCCAGGTTTCTTCCCTGACAAGAATGAATCCACCAAAAATGTCTGGAAGGTGTTCTTTTGAGCATCCATATCGCATATAACCGATCCGCTCTTAATAACGCCTAGCAACTGACAGTTGGTTGATGAAGCAGCTGTACACAACGTATGATGTAGAAAAAGCCCAAACAGCTTGGAGACCAAGAGACTGTTATCAATGTGTATTCTGAACGGTACGATACAACTTGTAACTTCGTAATAGCGTCAGTCCTTTAATTCGAAATGCAACTGATTACGTTGGTGCAATCTCGAGATTGCGCAAACAAACCATGGATCCAGGGTTTGCGCAGGGCAATCCCTGGATTGCGCAAATCCTTGCTTCGCGCATAAAATATATAGAAATACGAGAAATTAAATTGTGCAAAAGTACACGGACCTACACGGACCATGCAAGGCACCGTCAGCCAAATATTGATCCGAGGAAAATATATGGTACAGATTCAGTTTCCCGCGATTTTATCCTCCCCACCCTACGGATATCTGTCATGCCCGCACTACATATTATAGACTTATCCCCCGGCCCCTCCTGCCCACGGCAGCCCCAATGAGAGGGGGGGCAAAATCCCCGGGCCCGGGCCTCAATGGGGCCCGGGCCTTTAGAGCCACGCCCTTTATTAGTCACTAGGCACGCCCCCTCAGGCCTGGTTGATAATGAATGGCTTACTTGCTAATTAGTTTCGGGGCCCAGATCGTTGTAACCAATCAGCGTCTTGGTTTACGCTTTCTGTTTAACGAGCGGCAAGAATGGGCTACCATCACAAATCAGGCGCCCAGAAAAGAAGGGAAAAGGCAATGCGTGTTAAAGGGGTCAAAGGCACAATACGCTAAAACAACATGGGTTTGCAGGGGCGGATACAGGATTTTCCAAATTAGGGGGGGGGGGGGGGGGGGGGGGGGGGTTGAGACCCGCGATACGAAATGCGGGGGGGGGGGGGCTGCTGTCCACTTTAGGCACGATACGAAAAGCGGGCGGGGGGCTATTTAGCAGAAGAGGGGGCGGTACCTTATATGTTGCAACCCCCCCCCCCCCCCCCCCCCCCCCCCCCCCCCCCCCCCCCTCTGGTTTGATGTGATAGCGTTTAAAGGTTTAATGAGTTGATGAGATTCATTAGGCTAGGGGCCCGAGAAAAAATTTGCCCCGGGCCCGGGCTGGCTCTTGGCGGCCCTGGCCCACGGCGGTCTGCTCTCATTGAACGCGTGGAAACTAGGCCCTACGCCCCAACACATTGAAGTGGCTACGTAGCCCCCATAGCAACGAACCTAGCAACCGATGTCCTTTAGAACAAGCTGTGCACGAGGTACATGAAACGTAATCAACACCTAAAAGCCATACTAGCAGTGACAAACACCTCTGACCTTTATTGTAGGCATAAATCACGTGCCCTGGCGTTGCGAACTGTTGGCTCTGGATCTTCGAAAGCTATTGACTTACGCACGGTGAACACCGACCACGCGTGTTCAAAAAAGGATAACGACCCTTGGTGACCGAGATGGAACATGCCAAAACTATCACGGTAACGTTCGTTGAATGTACTATCGTTTTCTGGTACACGTTAATGGCGACATCTTTTCTGAAATAGTTTTCAAGCCTTTGAAAATCCACCATTTTTGTGTCATTTTAGGGGTGGAGAATATTTGCGCAATGAGGTTTGATTTGACTTCATGTTGATATGTATATAGGTCGAATTACATAGCTATAGTATTCTTTACTCTCTTAGCCGGAGGAGGGATGGCAGCTACCAATTGTGGCTCAATACTTAGTAAGTGTTCTTTCATTATGCACTTCAGGTTCTGCACCCGGTCTTTAATGGGAGCAAATACCAAGCCAAGTTGATTAAACTTGGCATGGATTGACTCAGCTCCTTGTTCACCCAGGAGGCCAAAGCCAACGTGATTACTATTTGCCCACTGTGAAGTGTGATCCTCTAATAGATTCATTTTAATTGGGACTGTTGCTTCTGGATATGTGTCTCGGAAAAAGGCCATGAACTCTTGAATAGCCTAGTTAGTTAGAATGGAGCATAAAGTGAGCCCTACATGTACACTGAACATTGTTAACTTACCAGGTCTAGTGCATGTGCTTGTGTCGCATTAATGAAGTTCTGATCACATATATTGTGTCATTTTCCATACAAGGAGAATGCGGTGATGAACTTAGTCACTTGATCAGCTACCTCTCCAGATCGGTGGGGCAGTTTCTCTTGTGCCAACTGAGATATAGATGTGCACAGAGTCTGGATGTTTGGTACCTAATAATTATTTAAGTGGTATGAATTATTCATATCCCCATGTATAGCGGTTTACCTTCAATGCCTTGTGTTCATGGTTGCCAATAAATGCCCCCCAAAAATACTGCTGTCGTTGAACTCCAAATGATTGTAGTGCACTGTCAAGTGTCTTGACAAAGGGCCCTTCTTTTTCAAAGTACCCTCTTTTCACATTTGCTGTGCATTTGGCCACTTCTGCTTCCTATTATAACTAACTTGAATACAATTGTTCATGTTGGATAATGACTTACAAGTGCTTTCACTGATCTCTTTTTTTGCAGCAGATTGCTTCAAAAGATCCACAGCAAGAGGGTTTTTCTTTCCATGAACTAAGGCCACATATGTTGCCACCTGCTGCAACACTTCATGTGTATACTGGGCAGTTTCAAGGTCTGCTTGGAGCAATGGAAGCCTTTGCAGCACCTGGCTGTACTTGGAAAAACTGGAGGAGTCGAAATCAGTTGTTTGAGATGTTAGTTCCAAGTCCAGTTGACAGCATAGAGCTTCCAGCAGATGGAAAATCTTTGTGAAGATCCCCAACATGATGTGGAGACCAGGTGGGCAGACCTGTATGGTGTAATTCGAATAATTGTAATGTTGGATTCATTTACCTGTGAAACAGGGATGTCAAAAATAGGTTCTGAGATGCAGTTAAAGAACATCTGTGCATCCTTTTTAACACTCCTTGATGATACATAGCACTGGTGGTCAGCACACATATCCTCTAGTGACCTTTCTTTGCCATGCCCTCGAACGATTAGAGGTGTAGCCATCTGGTCACTGTGAATTTTGCAGTATAGGCAAGGGTAGCATCCTATTGCATGGTCATCATTTCACATCATGCTTGCATTTAGTATACTACTGCATACAACTGGCTCCTGACAAGCCATACATCTTAGACAAGGAACTAATAGTCACCACATATAAACACCTTCACAGTGTATTGCCTGTAATTTATAGCACATGTATATTTAACATGATTTAGGTATAGAGCTCTTACCTCCACTTCATTCCATGTAGATGTTCTACTTGATCTTTAATTAAAGCGATCAAGTGCCACATGGAGGTTGGTGACGCTATTTAATTACATGTCCGTTCTTCTTTATAAGTCCAGGGGAATCAGTAGCACTAGCTAAGCTATGCTTAGTCCTATACAACAGAGCTTAACACCAATCATAATTATGGCAAACCATATGTATACGTAACCGATGAGGTGCAATGAAAGTAGCGCATGTATGCTATGCGTCCTTGAACTATACATAATGATCTACGTCATGGATACATGCCGTAGCACATTTCAATGAGTGAAGAGGCATCAAATGCCAAATTAAAAAAAAGCTTTGGAGAAATTAATAAAATATTACATACAATGGTCCATTAATTTTTGATACAGCCACACACAATATAGCTATCTATCGACAGTTATATCAAGATATTCAAAAAAATTCTTTCTCGCCAGCGTCCTCGAGTGTACGAATAATTGTCTTGAAATTGGGTCGTAGCTGTAGTGCAAAAGTTATTATGTCGTAGCAAGCGACTTTTTTATGAATGCGCTCATGGAATTCAGCATGCGCAAACCTATGGTCAAAAGCTTACCGCTGGATCGCTACTCCAGCATTTTGTCATAAGGATTTGAAGCATGTCAGGACAATCCTTTGGTATTTCAGGGCGCTATATATAGTTATTGAGGAAGGGAGTGGGGAGAATTTAGCAGGATGCAGAGATGATTTTAATAGTAAACATACATCACCACTTGAAACAGTAGCAATTATTTGCGGATTGTCACAGTCATCAAAAGGTACCAAGTGTGTCACCATTTCCCATAACAAAATACCAAAGGAGTAGACATCACATGCCAGGTTTGGTCTTTGCCTTTTCTTAAAAAGCTAAAATTAACACAATTGTAAATGATTAAAATTAATCTTTTAATTACATACCTCAGGAGCTGACCAAGCATAAGTAATGTTAATGTTTGTTTGACGTGTTGCATCCATGTACTTTGCACTCCCGAAGTCAGTTATCTGGGAGTGAGATTTTGTTTGTTCATGGACATGTTAAAATGAAGCTTTTCTCACCTTCACAACATCATTAGGAAATGTGAGTACTGTTTCGTGACAACAGTGCGGTGATATATGAACTTTTTGTTAAATTTTAATAATTACCATTCATAGACTTCAGGTCTCCGTGGAGAATTGTTTCAGGTGCATCATAATGAAGGTAGGCCATGCCTTGGGATATATAAAACATGCATAATAAGAATGCAAAAGACCAACGATTAAGAAATTAAAAATACCCCACCTCTGGCTACTTGAGTGGCCCAGTTCAGGCTTCTTCTTGTATCTGGCGGAGAAGTTGCCTTTAAAACTTTGTCCAACGAATTCTCAGCCAGTTCTGTCATTTATAGAGATGCAATATAATAGGCGACAAGGTTATCTCCCCAACAAACCCAGTATGATGAAGTAGTTTTCATCAGGGTCTTGATAATAACCATGAAGTTGTATTATATTTTTGTGTCTCACAGATTTCATAATTGATACCTACGATTATATATCATTGAATGAGCATGTAAACCTGCACGTAATTATACTTCTTTCTGAATATTCTCAGAAGTTTTCATGGGAATTTTTTTCACAGCCACCATCATGTTCTTAGATTTCCACACTGCCTTAAAAACTATTCCAAAACCACCAGATCCTAACTTTTCTTTCAGCTCAATATCGTTTGTTGATGCATCTGTTGGTTTTTGAAAGATAAATACATACCAACTACATTACAGTAGTTCACAACCTTATTTCTCATAAATTTGTTATTCATCATGCAGCAATTAATTTAACCTTTCGAGTTTTAAATACCCGTATTCATGCAAACTGCATGTAATAATTGTGCAATTGAATCAGAAAATTGTCACCATTAAACAATAAGTTAATCTGTTGTGCAGTTCTTAATGCATTTGATGAGGTGCTGAAGAATGTGCCAAAACATTAGATAATTTTCATTGTTCAAGTAGCTATCAGTCTATATGAAGTCATATTTTTATGACATTCTGTAGCATTGTGGATTTTGGGGAGAGGGGACGGGGCATCTGGGTGGCCCACTTTGCAGGCATTCATTTGAACCTTCTTAAATGTTCCACCACCTTCTCCAAATTGTTCATACACTCCTACCATTAATTGCATATATTATATGGAATTAAATATAATACCTTCAGATGCAACAGGATTGGGGTTGTTGTTTGTAGGTGTCTGGATTAAAGAAATATTAACAGAATGATGAAAAACATATCCTTTTACCACCGTACTGTCTACTTATTATATCCGCACACAAAGGTTGCATTCTATTGAGTCGAAGCGTTTTTAGCTTACGGCCAGAGAAATAAGCTTTGCCTGGGCCACTGAGTATCAGTCTGTGCGTGCGGGCAAACCTTAATACAGACTTCTATTCATTATGATAAGAATCTTCAGAGTTTCTTGCTGAACTGAATGCCAATATTAATATAATGATGTGAATTGGGATACAGTTTTGAAAAAAAAAAAACAGCCTATAACATTTATCATGCCACGGATGGAGACTGATTAAATAAAGTAATAGTCTGGCCAAGGAATTACCCTGCTACCCTTCTTCCCATCCTCTACTGCATGAACCTTGAGCTCAGAAGGATTACTAGAAATTGTTTTTGAATCCGTATCGTATAATTAATTGCCCATTACAAAAAAGTATACTATATGTAAGTTGCACACCTTTATTTTTTCTTCTTCCAATATCTGGAGGATTGCTTTGAATGTAGGCCGTTTCTAAAGAATGTGTAAATTTTGCAACATATCAATTATCAATTCACAATTGCAGTACCTTGGGATCACTGTCCCAACACTGTTTCATCAGAGCTGACATGAATTCAGGACATGATGATGGAATATCAGGACGCTGAAGAATTATTATATGATATGTACTCTGGATAACACAGCTATTACCTGATTGTTCTTCACAACTTGAGTGAGAATGGCTTCAAGGCCCATTCCATCATATGGCACCTTGTGGGTTACCATCTCCCAAAGCAGTATGCCAAAAGAGTAAACATCACAGGCAAGGTTAGGCTGCTGTGTAGCTGAGAATAACTACAATAGGGCATTGAATGGGTTGAGTTATTAGTTTATTTATACGCAAAATGCAAATAAGATTACATACCTCTGGGGCTGACCACAAAATACTAATGGCGGTACTCGTTGCATGTGTTACATTGAAAACCTTTGCAGCACCAAAATCACTGATCTGATGATGTACATAGAGATATCGTAACTAAGAAACCCATAACAAAGACTCACTTTTACAATGTTAGATGGAAATGTAAGCACTGTTTGGTGATTTTTTAGCACATAAATATACATTGTCAAGTAAATATCTAAATTGCTAACCATTTAAGGACTTCAAATCGCCATGCAGTATTGTATCAGGGGCATCATAGTGAAGATAACGCATTCCTGCAAACGAATCATGGAAATAAAAAGGTGTAAAGTTTGCACTAGTGTAGCCACCTTGTGCAACTTGAGTGGCCCAACTTATGCTTCTCCTGGTGTCAGGGGTAAGCTTGCGAACTGCATGGTACAAGGAACCCTCCGCAAGTTCTGAATAAAATGTTCAGTTATAGTGTTTATGTGTTAGTGTTCTAATAATATTTTACCCATCAATAACAAAATGCCTCCTTCAGGGTCTTTAGCAACTCCATAGAAATTCACAATGTTTTTGTGCTTTATCCCCTTCAGAGCTGATAGCTAAAGAAGAAGTTAACGTGGCTAATGACACTTGCAGCTCTGTGAGGGGTAGTTTACCTCTTTTTCTGCAGTGCCTACTGATGCTATATTCACTTTCTTTGCAGCGATTAACTTTCCATTAGACTTCATCATAGCTTTGTACACAGCTCCCTGCCCTCCTTCTCCAAGTTTCTCTTTCAGCTCGATATCAGAAAACTCCCCTGTGCAATTTAACGATACTGAAACAATTGTATTTCTAATGTGACCAGACCTACCTTCACTTCTTGAAGAAGACAGTGCCTAAGTTGATCAGTTAGCAATAAATGTGCACTGATACATCAAACTGTGACAGCTCAATATTTCTAGCGCAATGCATGAAATCACCGTTACCCATTTTAACCTAACTGAACAATCATTGGATGAGTGTATGACATTTATGAATTCATGTCGAGGTCGAATAAGGTCTGTACGCTTGGAACATCGAAAAGTCTAAGGCATAGTCATCGTACAGTTGGAATGCTTTAACTGGTGCTCATAGCGCAACCTATGCATCATGACTTTTGTGCTTACATCGATTGATTTGGACCAGCCTTGATTTTTATGATGGAAAACGGTAAGGTTGCGCTATGGCTTTCAGTCCAATTAACTCCACGATGAATATGTCTTATTTTCCGTTGTTGCGAGCTGCAACTATGTCATTGTTCCAAGCCAGCTGCAGGCTATAGCATGGCTAGCACTTTGTGATATTGATCAAAACGTCATTCACTGGGATGTTTAAAAAGTAAACGTATGATTTACTAATCGGTTGAATTCTTAATACCTGCTTAGATGTAATTTTTTTGGTCGCTTATTCATGTGTTGATTAAACTCGTGACGACGTGTGATTAATTCTCAACCATGCATATTATATAGAGCATCCGTTGCCTTCTCTACTACAAATGTAATGATCCATGGCTTGTCACCACTGCTTGTTCAAAATCGCATAGCTATGCATTCTAAGAATGCAAACATACCTCACAGTCTTGTGTACTTAAAACTTATCATAATAAATGTACATGCATGCTGCTTGAGTACGCGAACATATTTATACCCATCAGCCATCAATACCAGGTCTATAACAAACGCATTGACAATATTAATGTGAAGTATTACAACTTACACGTTCAATTTCTGAATGACCAGATTTTTTAGGGCGTAAACATCCTCGAAATGATCTGCAAATGATCTGATATAAGCACTATAGTGTAAACATTATAGCAAGAACAATGGAACCTCTGTGACAGTTTTGCCTAAAATACCAAATGTAATACTCCAGCTCTTATTGTTGGAATTGAAATGAAAGCATGGCAGGGTCTTTTGATTTTGTTGGATCGTTACAGCAGATTAGGTATTGAATTATTCATACATACCCTTTTGTAGCTTTTAACTGCATGATAACCTCGGCATATTGATTTTCACATGTTTGCAAAGGAAACCTTCCTTTTTTATTTTTAATATCAGTATTGGCACCCTCCTGGACCAGAAAGCCTGCCCATGTGATCCTGTTGCTTGCTTCAGCATCAGTTGGAAGCTTGGATTGAAGCTTTTCACGAACCTTTTGTTTTAAATCAGAATGAAGAATGTCATAAATAAAACATATCTATACCTTAAGCAGTTGAGGAGTATCCTTTGATGGTGCTGCCATCTTAGGTAGCACAAAGGCATAATGGAGGGGTGTATCACCATCTCTGTCAACAGCATTAACATCTGCTCCATAGCCAACTAGTTGCTCTGCGATTGGCAGTTGTCCAGCAATTAGAGCAACATGAAGAGCTGTTTGTTCACGAGCATTCTTTACATCAAGGTCACAATGCTCCTATTGTTGTGGAAAAACTAATCTTATTTTTTCAATTACCAGAAATTTCCTACCGCATTGCTATAAAGTTTGTGAGGGATACAAGACTATAATGTGTGCAATGCTATAAATTGGACTAGTGCCTTGTTACCAAGTATAGTTTTAACACTACCAATAACCTAATCCTATAATTAGCACTTAGAATGTGGCTACATTATTATGCATATAACAGCTTGTGTTTGCTTCTTTTTATTTCTTAGCATATACTGATATATACGTCGGATCTAACGTTCATGTTTATAATAAGTCAAACTGCAAATACATTAAATAATGCATCTATTCAATCTTAAGGGGGGCTGTGGACTAATCCTCATTCTTTAGTGTGCATTTCTGTACTTTTTATAAAGGAAAGTCTTAGAGTTAAGCTACTGTTATAATCAGTGAGATGGAGTCCATGAAGTTATGGCTTAGTTTGTTTATAATGTCCTTTGCTCACTAGTGAGGAGACAGAATTGAAGATATTACACAGCAGATTGCATGAGGTCAGAAGGTAAATTAGCAATGGGGATACAGAATTTTAGAGAGTTTGGTATTTGGTTCTTGTGTTGAATGCATATTAATTGAGTCCCTAATCAAAGTTTTTTTTTTCGGTTGCTGTACGCAAACTTTCTTTAACAACTTGTCTGCATGGCTATGGCTGTTAGATGTATATGTAAGGAACACAGGAATGTTTACCAGTCTCTCATTCATACAGATAATTGCATACCGGTTGCATGTTTATGCATGTCGGTACAACTTACTGAAGCTGCCAGAGCATTAACAACATAAATGTTTCCATTCAGAGCAGCCAATTGCAGCATTGTATATCCATCATCTTTCTTATTGTTTACATGTTGAGGGGTGACTTTGATGAACATCTCAATGACACTGATGATGTACAGATTACATACATCATCCAGCATATATGATGAAATGCAAGATGCACATTCATATATGTCACAGTTTTTAGTATATAAAAATCTTTTTCAGTTGTTTCCACGATTGCAAGTTCATAAAATAAAATGAGTTCAAACACTTACGGTACAAATCCTTTCTTTGCAGCTTCATGCATTGGAGTAAAACCCTTCTCATTCCTTGAGATTGGATTTGCACCTGCTTCCAAGAGCAATGCCAGGCATTCAACTTTGTCTCTAGCTACAGCATAGTGAAGAGCAGTGTCCCCATCTTTGTCCTAGGTGCGCAAGTTGTTGTGGCTAATATTGTGCAACACTTCTGATGATTGGTTTACCTGCAGTTGGTGATCAATGTTTGGTCGTTTCAAGAGCATCTTTGTCACCTTCTGCTGTCCCTTTGCTGCGGCTATCATGAGTGGTGTGATTCCTTTGTTGTTTTTTGCATTGACATTTGCTCCAGCAGTTAACAGAGGTTCCACAATTTCATCATTATCCCTATTAAAAATCATGAAAACTGGTAATTTAAAATGTCAACACTACTAAATAATATGTACATGGGTGCAATTGAGAGGAATACCTTTGTGCAGTTAGATGAAGAGGTGTATCTCCATCTTCATCCTATTTATTTAGAAACCTTTACCATTCATATTCAGCTGCATAAAAAATCATGGTACCTTTATTTCCAGGTATGGTTTAAATTCCAGCACAACTTTTAATACATCTAAACTGTTTGCTGCCACTGCACAGTGAAGAGCAGACTTGTTGGAGACCTGCACATTGACCTGAAAGAAATGATGTTTTCTAATACAAACTGTATAGTACAGCTGCACACTTAACATGTACATTATAATCATTTCATAAAACAATTTTCTTTGCACCATAAATGAATCTAGAATGAACAAAGGGATGCAAATTCATGTGTAGGAATAATGCAATGTTGAAAATCATCCTGGTGAATGGACATTGATATCAATTTATCAGGCAAGCACTGAAAGGTAATAATGCCTAATGAAGTAAAATTATAACACATGTTATATAAGTGTAATCTATATTGAATGAAGCCAAACAATGTTGAGCTGAGACAGAGGGTAAATGGTTCCAGGCATTTTCATAGAAAAAATTGGATTGGGCAGAGCAAACAGTGAGACTAATACATTTGAACTAGATGTAATTCTATTAACATTCAAAGAAAGCAGCATGGAAAATTGATTACCACGATTAATATGGTTGAACTTCTGATGCTTAGAAAGCATAGACAATAAAGATTACCCATTCTTGCACCACAGTAAAAAAAAGATTATATCTTTGTTACTATGCGATTGTGTGTTCACAAGGGAATGTTAATTTGATGTATAAAAAATTGTCCTGCATTTTGGGGTACAGCTTATCTGAATGGATGGAAATGTTACCTCTATTAAATTATAATACGTTTGCAACTGGAAAATTAATTCTGCCAATGATTAATTCTAGAACTCTGAAGTATATGTACAATTGCCCATCAACTATGTGAGGATCAATGGATTGATTGGAATAGATAGAGTTTTTAAGTAGCAGTTATTTAAATGGATGGAGTAAAAGTTAAATATTTTGAGAGGTCTACATTAGAAAGGTATTGACAAGTATCTCTACAGTTCTAGTTGAGTTGGGCAGAAAGTTCCATATTGGTGTAACACTATAACAGAAAAAAAATTCTCAACATGAAAGATCTTTGTAGTCTCAAACCATTGTATCCGTGTGTGTTGTGATTTATGTCAGCAAATGAGAATAATTGATCAGATGGAGGATCAACATTGTGGTTTACAATTTTGAAGATCATGTGAAAATGCGATTAGCCGATAACCTTTATGGCAGTAGCAACACGAGCAGCTCACTCTTATTCAACAACACTGAATTTAGCTGTTGGAGTGTGAATTTGTCTAGAAATAATATCTACAGTAAATGGTCTTAATTTGATGACCAGATAAAATTACTTGCAGAATATTAATACATGTTTTGCTTTTGCACTATCATACCAGCTCTGGATTAGCCTGTAGTATTTTTCGGACTTCATCAGCTTTTCCAGAAACAGCTGATGACATTAACATCAGTGCCTTCACCTTTGCCATATCTGTAGGGTCATATTGGCATAATATACTATTGCCAGTTACAGAAAAACGTGACACAATACTGATGCACTGCAGACATACAATGTGGTTTCATGCTCATCGTATGTGTAAGGATGACATATGTGTTAAAATAAGACAATGGGTAATAATTAACAACCATGCAAATCTCACTACCTCCCAGGAGGTTTTGAACTTTCTGTTAAATTCATTACCTGATAACGTTGATCCACCTGATGACGGATCCTTGTTTAATGGTGTCAAGCACAGTGGATTGTATGTCCAAGTGCCACCTTTTACTGCAATTTTTACATCTCCATCTTTGTCCACACTCAATACTTTACCAGTTTGTCCAATACTCTATGAAAGGAAATCAATCCTTAATAGTACCACTAAGATACCACATTCCTGAACATACTGCTGCCATTGCATCAATCCATCCTCCATGACCCTCCTGCAGGTGGCGCACAACATCAGCATCAGCAAGTATACGAACTGAATCGCCAATGTTGAACTGAAAAAAATAAGGAAAAAGAAAATGATTATCATTTTACATTTTAATGCACCTCAGTGACAAAACCAAATCTGAACCAATCAATGGGAGAAGGAATACTAGTGTTTTGTAGTGATTTTGATGTGACTTCAGAATGCATAGATTTACAACCAAATGGTAGTATTCTGTACGCTACATATAACAAGGGAAACATTTGTAATCTATAACATACCATTTACGTTAAAAAAGCAAGGGTAAAGGAAATAAAATACTCTACTAAAATGTACCAAAAAGTTGCAAATTGAAAATGTTCAATTTGGGCAAACCCTGGTAAACCCAAACTTCTGCAATCTATTCATGTGAAGCAATCACCTTTCTTGCTGGTCTTTCAGAACCAGATGAAGCTGCTGCTGCAGCAAGTAGAAGCTTGACTAAATCCATACCATCAACTGTTGCATGGGAAAAAGACATGGTTGAAGGAAAATAAACATATACACAAGTATAAACAAATATTTAAGCACACTACTGGTTTGGTGTTTGCTATGCCTAAAAAGAGCCCAGTGTTTGAGGGGACATCTCTTGAGTTTTCTTTCTCAGATTGATGACCAAAAAAAATGATTGTATCATTTATACATGTATGTATAGTACTAGTTTAAGCAGCCATCAATATGAGAATAGCCCAGCTATTGGACTTTGCTGCATATTGCTCAATTCATGAATTAAGCGTAATTACACATGGATGCTGAAATTAGTTTTCCTTAGCTTTTCTGACTTATATGGTTGGGAGGTCTCCGGCAAGGTTGCAATATCAAAATCAGCTTATGGTTAATGCATCAATGATACATTTGCGGATAAATAGGCCTGCAAGTTCTCCATGAAAGGATTCATTGAAAATCGAAATGTATTTTTAATTAATCATATAAGGTGCATTATTCTTGCTCTAGAAAATTGAATATATTGTGTACTTGATTCTCAAAAACAATCTTAATTCTGAAACTAAATATGCTAAATGGAAGCTGGTTATTAAGTGTATTTTAATCAAGACAATGTTAACGTGATGTTCACTAATGTGTGAATACAGAAATGTATGTAGGACTACTACGTGCACTTTAATCTGCTCACTCCCTTAAATCACTATACAACTAGCTGCATGAAAGAACAACTATCACATAGGACTGTACATGTAGCCTTACTTGTACTATCACTCCCTCCTCCTCCTCCTCCTCCTCCTCCTGCTCCTCCTCCTCCACCTACATCAGGCACTTGTCCAGGAGCAGGAATTAAACATAGGGGATTGAATGCCCACAGATTGCCAGCCATGGTTATTACGACATCACCAGTTGAATATAAATGTTTAACTGTTCCAACTTTTCCCAAGCACTGCATATAGAATAAGGGTAACACTAATTCAAAGCATCCAGTGTTGTTTCCGGGCTATCCTAAGGTAGCATTATGCTGATTGTACCAAACAATTATGTAAATGATACGATTATGATTTCTTGAAGAGTAACTACTAACCTTTTCCATGTCATCATTCCATCCTCCATGGCCTTTCTGAAGCTCTCGAACTGCAGACACGTTATTCTGGACTCGGACTATATCACCAACTTTGAACTGTTTTAAATGCATGCAATCATCAGTGCATGTAGTCACTGCGTTTCTAATCAGTTTTTATTCTTTGGATAATTTATCTATTCTGGTAAATCTCGAAAGTGCATTCGTCAGATCTAGCTATATGGCCATAGCAAACTAATAAAGAACGGAAATTGGTAATTTTTACGAACACAATTCCTAAAAAGAGAGATTGCGGCGATGCCCACAATGCAAAACGGTGTTGCTTTTCTTCCGCTGACAAAACATTATTCAGACTAGGCTATACGAAAGAATTCGCAATCATGCATTACATTTGATTAATTGAAGCATCCCTAGCGCAGCGCTACCTACCATATGTACGCATGGAACAGAACGTCATCATTTATTAGAATTCAAAGACTATGATTACCTATTACTGATTGCACTCCAGTGCGCCAAAATTGCTGAACTAGGTTATGAATAATGTGAACACTTATATACATTTAGAAGTGCGCTTTAAAAACATGCTGATTCGTCCATGCATGATTTAAAGCTAGGATGTTATTAAAGTTGTCATCACACATATGCATGCACACGCAGCAAAAAAACTCGTGGAATCATCTAAAAAATATACGCTTGATCGAGAACCAATGTCCTAATAGAGGATGTGTACTTTCCGATGCAGTCTATATACAACCTGTATCAGAATGCAGGTGTTCAATAAGTTGTAAATCATGTTTTGATTGGCGATCATTTATCCCTATGACATGCACACACATATTTTGGACACACACAAACGACATGCCGGACCAATCAATCAATTTTACCTTTGGAGCTGACTGACCTCCACCCATTGTTTCTACTTCTGTCTCATACGTATATCAGTGGCAGCTCTGACACTTATATTGTTGCTTCCGCCCACGCGTCCGCTCTATATTCACAAACTATGCAACGCGCGTACATCTTGCACTTTATTGAATACAGTTGGACTATCATCAAATCGCTGCTGACAGTTTACCATAGCTATGTGTAAACAAAGCACTGAGCTAAAAGCTATGGAAGTCATTTTATTCTGCGTATCAGATAATGCGAAGATTGTGTTGCGCATCATCCTTCTTAGCATGTTAAGCCTTACCCTTCCTTTTTCCGGCAGGAAAACTTTAATATAAGTCCATCTCGACGGGCCGCCTTGATCTGGTTCACACCCTGCATGCACAGTGCACACACATGCACGGTAATATCTCTAATATGTGACAACTGTTGCCTCTCCGATATATCTGGTTACTTGGTTTAACCCCTTACCGTTGCGCTAATGCCAGCTACATGTAGTCCTGTATTTGAGTGTACATTACAGCGCTTCACTGCGCGACGCAATTGAATTCTACATAGGGCTGCTATATTGGGTTCTCTATTTTAGCGTCTTGAACGCAGTAAAAACACTGTAAACAACGCGGTCACATGATACTATAATGTTTCTAATATGCATGCGTTCAAAGTATATATGGCAGGGGTGGATACGGGAATTCTGGGTAGAGGGGTGTCCAACATGAATTAGGTGCGGCCTAGTCCTCACATGTGACTGAAATTACTTGCAATCTGTATACTCCAATTACTTTGCCATTATACATGTCGACGAGGTGTCAATGATTCATTGACTGCCAGTTCAATGGAGAAAGCAAGGTGTATAAATTGTATGTCCATGTTCCTCTGATGCACTGGATAAACGTTAGCGAAGTTCCCCATGGTCAGGCATCACGTGTCCTAGCATTATAAGTGGCTGCCATTGACTTGACTATGACTCTACCGCTCTTATCTCAGAAGTGGGTGACACTGCTGGTTTGACACGCACGCCAGCTGCAGTTGATTTTCGGAAGCACTCCGTGCAACGATTAAGTTAGGCTAGAAGTGTGTACCCCTTGCGGTAAAGCATTCAGTGTGGAGCTTCAGATACGGACTGAAGACTAGCAAAAGGCGCTCTAGAGACTGGAGAACACGATTGCTTTGGTTTCAGATAGTACTGTAGTTAAATGGGATGCCAGACGAGATATGGACACCTTAACGTATGCATTCGAATGCCACTTAGGGCCTTGTCTAGAAATAATCTGAGCATGATGCGTTTTAGTTTGATTATGTGTTTGTTTATAGGCTGGGAGTTTGTATACCCCTTGCAATAATTATGTGTATAACCATGCAATGAAGGACAGCGGACGTACGAAGGGGGCGTGGCAGAGGAAGGGGGCGGGGGGGATTTATTGTTTATTCACATACAACTACCAATGCAGATTGCATAATTGTCAGCTATGAAAATATGATCGAAGGGCTGGGGGGGGGGGGGGGGGGGGGGGGGGGGGGGGGGGGGGGCTAACCCTCTCCCTCCCCCTCCCTAGATCTGCTACTAAAGGATAGTTATAAAATCATGCAAATCCGAGGAACTCAGCATTGCTCTTATAAGGGTCAACGCTCAGTATGTACAATGATATGATGATGACTAATGGACCCATTACGCATAGAGATGAAGAATTTGATTGGCAAACACAACCAAGTAATGATGGCATCCGGTGGTACATGCATCAAAGCTATGAACGACGGGAAAAGGTTTGAATTTAACTTGGAGAATTAATACTCTTACGCGTAAAGGGTCCTTTCTTATATAGGCTTATAACGCTTGCGTATGTATACAATAATTACGGGCAATAGAAAAAAAAAATTGGAATATAATAAGGTTAATCATTACTGTGTGCAGGGTGATACACCTGTGATTTTAATTTATGACCTTCCTTGAAAGTCGTGTGTAAACAACTGCATTAATGTGTAACCTGACTTAATTGTTGCCGGCACGGCATGCATAAATGCACCCTATTTATATATGACACGGATATAGCCCTCTTGAGGAAAGTAACGGGCTGAGTGGTGGCGGTGCATTTATATAGGTGACTGTATAACGGGCGATTGTATTTCCTGTCATGATTGATATGTGCGAGAGTCTTCAGCGGCTAGAAGCCACGGGACCACCCGGTGCTGTATGTATTAACCGATTAACGTCGGAAATATTTTTGTTTAGCTAAAGTAGAGTTGTAAAAAAACAGTTAAATGAGGCAGCAGAGGAATCGTAGGTAGCTGGAAGGGGTTTCAACAACATAATCTGAAGCCGTGAACATGAGTAACCTCAAATTGTTCTAAGGTGGTTGAAGAATTCATTGGCAACGGTAGACACATTTTTGACGCAGATATGCGTATCTCGGCGGTAATCGGTTAATTTTTATTCATTTATTATTCACAACGCGAGTTTAGGTATGCATGATTCGTAATGTGCCCCACGCAATGATGTACAATTCATGGTTTAGTATGTCAATATTTTTTTTGACATGACAATGACATCTGCTTAAATACCCATAACATAAAACCAGTCCGTCCGCAGTGCCCAAACTGGTTTGACTGTTTCTACATACAATGACCATTGTCCTGGTTCTCACAATATGATTACTTATTGCCTAAACATTATTCTAGTACTCCATCCATATATCAATAAGCACTTTCAGCCCATGCCCTCTGAATGCTGAAACCTTGAAAGGGAGAACAAGGCTCTAGCAATGCAGCGAACTAAGGTGAGTTAAGCCTCTGGTAGATGTTTGTGATGGCTTCTGTCTTGCTGCACTGCAGCTGCAGGGCTAGGCGGGGCTGCAAAGCAGGAAACTGAGCACTGTAGTTCTCTACCGCCAAGGGGACGCAGACCTAACTTAGTTCTCTGCACTTGTCCTCATTGGTATTGTGCTTGCGTACTCGGCCTTATCAGCTGCTGACCCACTGGTAGCTCGATCCCGCTTCGTTCAATGTATCAATTGTTGTGCATGTGTCTTTAACACAAATTTATCAATTGTAAAAATGAATAAATACATGCGTATCTGTTTCTCAAACCATGAGGGTCAGAGACTACTAGACAGTGTGCTTCAATGTCGGAGAACTGAAAGGAAGAGTGTACTGGGGAGGTTGTTCAGTGATGTTGCTGTAGCTAATTTTACGTTTTTATCAATTTTTAATTATATTCTACTAATAGAGTATTTTAGTACATGTATTTAAAATACAGCAGAACCAATCGCTAATATTAAATTAAAATAATACATGAACGAGAATTTTTTAACTAGCCTAAAATATATACATATTACGGAAAACTACATACTGAGCTACACTAAACAAATATCTACTTCACTTGTGGCCCTTCATCCAAGCAAAGCCCTAGCATTTTGGCACATCAGCATATTGCCTAGGTGGCAGTACATTGAGGTAACACCTCAGGCCAGAAGTGATATATCCTGATGGCTAGCTTCTTGGCAAACCTTGAGAGAACTTCTTGTGCCTCGTTACCCCAACAACCAAATACCTCCATGACCAATGGGACGCATACCCAACCTCTCTCTGTACAGTGAATGTCATTTTTGGAGTGTTTGTCCTGCTTTCTCAGCTCAGCAGTATAACCTGAGGTCATGCTCGCTCGCAATAACAAGTTGAGTTGAGTGGATTGATGACCTTCAGGTCAAATGCTGCTGAACATGAGAGAGACCAGTTAGGCACCAACACATCAGCCGGACGTGTTTTGTCCTTTGTTGAGGTGAGCCCACAACCTTTTTCAAATTCAGGGGCAAGACAAGCCCTATGGCAGGAATCTGCAAAGCTGTCACATAGATGGGTTGTGCCTTGTGACTGCATCACCACCTGAACGACATATCAGGGCATGGTGCCCATGAATATCCAGGGGTTGGGAGCAGTGTGGGCAGGCATCTACATCGGTGAAAAGTGGAGGCCACCAGGCTTGGACTTCATTGGGCAGCGGTTCTAACCCCAATTTTGAAGATGGTTGTGCCCATGTGCTTTGGGAGTAGTAGTCTGGCATTGTCTACTGTGGATGGTTTTTGTGAAGATCTCCCCCCTCGCACCTATACTTTTACGGTACAGATATTCAATTAACATCTTATTGACACCTCAATGACAATGCATTCCGCTCATCTATCATCTCAAACAGGGTATGTTGTATGATATGAGCAAATACAGAGGACCCATCAGGTTTCAAATATATTCTCTAACGCAAACAGTAATGAGCACTTACAGTAATGAGCATTTCATTTTTTGCCGGTACTAGTCCACACCCCTCTTGTAAATTCTCGTTCCAGCTGGACCTAGTTTAGGTTCAGTGTAAAGGGGATAAGTACATTGGCTTCACTTAGGATTAGAAAATGGGGGGCATTAGAATGGGTGTGCCATGCTAGGATAGGGGAGTGAAGCCAATGTACTTATCCCCATTACACTTAACCTAAACTAGCCCAGCTGGAACGAGAATTTAAAAGAGGGTGTGGACCAGTACCGGCGAAAAATGAAACGCTCATTACTGTAAGTGTTCACTACTGTTTGTGCATGTTAGAGATAAACCTCACAGCATTTGCTCGCGTCTCGGAATGAAGAATATCTGATTTAATGGTGTTAGTTTGAGATGCGGAATTTATTATGTCATTGAGGTGTCAATAAGATGTTAATTGAATATCTGTACCGTAAAAGTATAGGTGCGAGGGGGGAGATCTTCACAAGAACCCTGTGGATGCTTCAACAAGCAAAGAAAGGAAGCCAGCTTTCTCGATGGCTGAGGATAGCTTGTGCCAATGATGGCAAGTAACTTGTACACTGTAATGGATACGTTCTCTCTCCTGGCGCACCTACGCTGTGGCGCTACAATCACGGCTGTATGACCATGGCTATACACGATTTCAGGCACACTCTATTACAACTCAACTCAAAAAGGGGATTATATAAGAGGTGTAGAAAACCGGTTCTAAACAGGGTCCAAACTGGTTTGACCGTGGTCACATGCTGTGCAGGCTGTCGATCAACACCTCATACCGGCCGGTGCAGGCTTTTGCATGCTCCTACAGTCTCATCGACACCTATCAGGGTCTCAGCAATGGCACTGACTGGCTTCCCTGACACTCCAGGGGCGGATCCAGGATTTTGGGAAAGGGGGAGTCTGATAAATATATTCACAACTGGGGGAGGTCCCGTGACAGCAAGGGCGTCTAGGGGTGCGCTGATAGCCCCATCAGTGTGGTCTGGGGCGAAGCCCCAGCCGCTTTTTTTGCTTTTGCGTTTATTTAGCATGAAATTCACAGTGATATCCAAACATACATCATGCGATATCCGGATTACTAGAGCCTGCATGATGGCGACGAGAAAACTCTTCATTCTTCACAATGCTATAGTTCCTACTGCTCAGCAATTAAATTCGTGACGGAAAGCTTTTGTGAATTTGTAATGACCGAAGCGTGCACGTGACCATGCACCAGCTATATATGTCGGTCTATAAACGTTAACGACTCATGTCTAGTATTAGTTTGTTTAGCTCTATAGCTACCTGTTAGGAAAAGAATCTGACATCCATCCCACACACGTCTTTTGATCGCTTACCTCAATTGCTGCTCACATGCACCGATCGCGCGATTAAATCTAATTATCTACATGCACACATGCCGTTATGTACAGTAGGAGGATTTAATTAGATCGATATAGACCCCGCTTGGCTAGAACGATTTGCAAGCTTGCAAATCCAAGGATGGTAACATGCAGAACGCTGCATAGATTACAGTATGCATTGCGTCATCTTCATACAGGAAAGGGGGGGTCCGGACCCCCTGGACCCCCCCCCCCCCCCCCCCCCCCCCCCTAAATCCGCCCCTGCACTCCTTCCCCCTTCTCCTGCGACTCACCTGTCGCGTCAACTAAGTACCGGGAAAGTGCATGCATCTGCATTGCCATTCTCCTTACCAGTCCGGTACTGGACGGAGTATTGGTAGGGTTGCAGTGCCAGGCTCCAACGACTGAGTCTACTGTTATTCTCCTTGAGCTCCCTTTTCACGATGACCCGATAGGCATGAGGTAGGCAATATGGCGGTAACTTGACGGGTCTCACAACTCCAGTCTCGACCTTGTGTTCCACCAGCTTAGTCACACCAGGCAGATTACTCATGACATCTTCGAACTCAGCCCTCAACTCATTTAAGTCTCTACTCTGTTTTGGCGTCA